>SDVV010007392.1:0-17815 GCA_016164225.1 Gammarus roeselii
GGAAATTAGACAGATTCATAAAACCTATTCAGCAATGATATAAAAGGGCAGTAAAAGACTGTTGATAATTTTTTTGCTTCCAATTTACATCAAGCAATGATTCTCAAATCCGAAGATCATCAACATTCTTGCATTAGCCCATAACGCGAAATTGGTTCAGGTCAACTTGAGTGTCGCAGCTGAAAGCATGACTGCACACGCAGTGTGCAGGTTCTCTGAGCAAAGACCCAGTTCGGTGACTTCTATCAGCATGCTCTGCCACTCTGATTCGCAGTGTGCGCAAGGTTGAACCAAAACGTACGTTGATGCACGACGTGCACAACTAAATTCATACACCAGAGATGCATACCCGTCACTGGGAAGTCGGTCTGCGAATAGGAAAAGAATCCAACACTAAACTTGCTTACAAGTATTAAATGGAAGTTAATATCAGGACAAAATTTAGTCAGCAATTGAAACAACTCTTCCTCTCTTTCCTTTGATTGATGTCCGGAGAAAGGGGAAGAAATGTACACACACGTCCTGAACAATGGGCATCTTATCAAACTGGTTGGATAAAAATGTTCCTATAGGACTTCACTAGTCCCACAGGACAACCCTTTGCTACAAAGAGGGTCTCTAGGAATTGAAATTCATTAGGCATCGGACAATAATTAGAGCTAATTTTATATGCCCGGGGGAATAAGTGTTTAATGCTATTAAATTAGAAATAATATGAACAAAAACTGAACAGAGGTTATAACTTTGTTACATTTATTTCCAACGCAACAATACAGAAACGAAAGCCTGCTACCACGTTCACGTTCCACAGTAAATTTAATGTTGTGATGTATGCCATTCAAGTTGTTAAGGAAGCAATCTAAGTGAGATCCGTTATTAATAACAAAAATATGTCGTCAATATACCTCTGGAAGAAAGCTATTTTGAAATCCGAAGGACAATATTTCAACCAATTTTGTTCTTGGAAGCCCATAAATATGTTGGTAAACGTATATCATAGAGGTGCACCCGATCCGAGGCCCTCTATCTGTTTATAAAGTTTGCTGTTATAAATGAAAATATAATGAAAATATCTAATCCCAACAATATTTTGAAAATATTCCGGATGATCAATCGTAAATGAATATAAAATATAGGCAAATGTCAATAGGTTCACTGAGAGTTGGGTTCATGTTAAGGCTTTCAACATTAAAGGACGCCACGCTGTTGTGGTCCAATAACTCTACAAAGTTAGACGGTTATTTAATTATTTTATTTATACAAGAACCCACAAACACAGTGGTCGCGATCACATATTGGCCCTTTCGGGAATGTAGTACCTTGCACTGTTTGGCCAAATTCTTCTTCTTCTGTCTCTATGTAAACATAATTAAAAATTTATCTTCTCATTGCTTGTCAGAAATTCAGTAGCATAAATGTAAGAAAATAAATCCACTGCTGCTAATTGTTAATACAAGTAGGTGAATAGATTGCTAATCCTAAACATATCCAATTATTTTGTTCGCAGTAATATTCTTGCTACTACTCTGCGCCTAATTAATTGAATGTTCACATGGAAATGTTAAGAATTTTTAACCAATAAATTTGGAATATTTATTGCCTGATTCAGTCAGGGCCTGAAAGTTATAGAAATTATAATTGATTTATTATACTTATTTCACTATACTGCCTGTGCTACTGCAGCTTTTTAGGATCGATGTTCTAACCTGCAATGGTTCTGCAGTATTGTTTTATTTAAAAATACAGAGGAACTTGACTATCCAATTCTCTTAGAAGGCTTGAGTTCTTTTGGTTTCGGCGCCTAGTTAATTAAGCATTTGTTTAGCTTTTATGGTACAATTATTTCCTCTCAAACTGTTAGCATATATTTTTGTCTGCCTTGCAGGTGAGTATTTGGATAACTTTTTACTTTAATTAAATAACATTTAATTTCATTTCATGTGCTATTTTCTTAAATGTGCATTTAGTATTTTCGGTATGATTGCTTCATCTTACTTGGATCAAACAGCCAATAGAATTTCCCTCTTCACAAATAGATCTACTGATGAATAGCTATATATTGTACTCATTTGGTACCCAGTACTACTAGTATCAACTGGACTACTGAGGGCTTTACCCAAAACGGTAGGTACCATGAACTCTACCAAATAGATAAACTTGTCAGGAACCCACTCTAAGCTTTACCAAGTGTTATTGACTCGGGTAGCTTCACTGGGAATGTCTACAGGAAGTCCCCACATCCTAACAAACAGCTACAACAATAACAGAATTCCCCCAAGAGGTAGTAGTAGATGAGTTATGAAATGAAATAAACTATACATGGAAAACTATCAAAGTCCTCAACTACTAAGGTGATCTAGAGACTACTCTAGATGATTGGACTTGAAGGTCTGCTCCAGGTTTGGAAGAGGACAACTATTCAGAATGACCAGTGGTCAACCAACTTAGCCGAAACACTGGGAAGTGTCTCAGCTGTACTAAAGATACTGATTTAACCCTTTGACTAGCACAACTTAGTCAATGAACCTAGTCACTGCTGCTAAGTTGAATATCATTCAGCTAATAACCAAGATGACTATTGGCTAATGGGGTATCAGATACGGGTTTAACTGATTGAGTGAGACTAAGGATCAACCACCCATTAGTGAATAGTTGCTACGAACATGGTGGGCCTACTAATATCCCTGGTGGATTTTATGATTGAATGAGAGGACACGGTTTTATCATATATACTGTGATGTCTATTCATAATTGAATATAGTGATTTTACTCCAATCAGAGCACTGCTATCTATGCAATTTATCAAATGACCGTATAGAAAGAATATCATGATAGAAATTATACTGCATCATTGCAGGAAACAATCGGGCTATGATAATAAATGATTTTGCAATATCATATGAGTATTTATCAATTATTATGACTGAAAATTATGCATCAAGTAAGCTAGAGAATGATTTATGATTATTACATTAATAGAATTGTACAAATGATTATCTTTATATTGCATTGATATTATGTCTATGAGTGAATGATAATCACTATGATTATGTTCAGTCATTTGAAATAAGATATAGCTAGATTACTATGATCATAAAGCTATAAAAGATAACTTGACGATGATATAGTTCTTATATGAATGATTGCCTGAAATTATTATGCTTGGATAGCCTTCAGAAGACACTACAGCACATTTCCAGTCAATAATGGCTTTAAAAATGCTATGGAGTAACAGAACGCAATAAACACAGGATATTGATACTCCACCTCATTAAACATGCTGGGATACGAAGCGTAGCTATTATGCGTCTCGTTGCCAACTATTATGTGCATGCTACGGGCGCTAGCAAACTAACAAGATTGCTGGAGCTCAGCTCGGTCACCAGATATAATGCAAGTGGCAAACGCGCTCTGTTATAAAGCTGCCCTAAACAGACAACAGCCTTCAGGCTCTGTAGCTAATCGGGCTAAAGTTCAACAGAATAAAGCTGGGTTAGATTATAATGCCGCAAGTCTAACCGTTCGCCAGTAAAATATCATGGGAGTGATTGTACAGACAATTAAATACAAGGGTGTTGTGTATTTGTCTGCGTTCTGGAGGATTCCATGAGCAAATAACATCAACATTAAATAAACATGTAAATAGATTGAAGGTAGACTTGTGAGTACATAGCTAGACGGGTACGTCTCACCTCATTGAACTTCATACAAACATCAACAATTAGTTGATAAAACAACACTGAACATAAAATAAACTAATTTAATTTCATCCTCATTTCCGAGGAAACTAAACACGAAACACTATACAACTTCTTAGAACAAATAAATAAACTGTTTGATCATCACTATAATTAGTTCAGTAGTAGGTCTATTAACTCTGCTTAGTACCTGAACAGCCGAAAACAAAAACATCTAATATACATTGATACTGCTCCCACCTTTGCCTACAAATGGTGAGACTGCATCACAGGCTTTCCTGGCGAAATGATGGCTCTGCACACAAGGCAACAGGGCTTCACGTTAGTGATGTAGCTGGCGGAGGCAATCAAAGCTCAGTTGAGTCACAGAACTCAACTGCAGATCTTAGGTATCACAAACTAACCTGTGACAGAAGACAGATACACGGGTTAAGGAAATATGATGGGGGTACCACCGCATCCAACAACAATGCAATAATTGTTAGCATTGTTAATGCCTTGAATCTTGTCTACAAATGTACAAGAATTTTCAACAGTATATTCCTTAGTAGTAAAAAGCGTTAGGATTCTAACAAGAAATTTAACACAAACCAAACTGGGTGTATTGTACGCAGTAAGTGTAAATTGTACCTTGTTTAACATCAACCAAACTGGGTGTATTGTACGCAGCAAGTGTAGATTGTACCTTATTTAACATGACCCAAACTGGGTGTATTGTACGCAGCAAGTGTAGATTGTACCTTATTTAACATAAACCAAACTGGGTGTATTGTACGCAGTAAGTGTAGATTGTACCTTATTTAACATGACCCAAACTGGGTGTATTGTACGCAGCAAGTGTAGATTGTACCTTATTTAACATAAACCAAACTGGGTGTATTGTACGCAGCAAGTGTAGATTGTACCTTATTTAACATGACCCAAACTGGGTGTATTGTACGCGGCAAGTGTAGATTGTACCTTATTTAACATCACCCAAACTGGGTGTATTGTACGCAGCAAGTGTAGATTGTACCTTATTTAACATGACCCAAACTGGGTGTATTGTACGCGGCAAGTGTATATTGTACCTTAGCCCTAAGCTCAACTAAACTCACAGATCTGCACGCCAGAGTACAGGCCTTTTCATTCAAGTATTTCTATGATTTAAAGTCCTCCAAAATATTTTTTAAGGTTGTTAATTGGGATGATGTTTTTTACTTGGGAATTTTTTCTGCGGATAACTAGATTATTGTGTGTAAGCCTGACAGTAATTTTAGAGTAATTTTAGACAAGCAAACCTATGTGAATCAAGTCGAGAACCTTGTGTCTGATGGAAACGTATACGTGATTGTATGATGCTGCTATAATATTATGGTTACACAGATCGAATAACTTACACCTAATATACGTAGGTTGTAGAATACGCCGAAATCTACTCAATCACTTAGAAAAAAAATCAGAATTTGAAAGAATCCATTGAAGAATTTATTGAATCCATTGATTGTACGAGTGTTTTTGATGTAACTGAAAGACGGGAATGAAAGTGTGCTGCAAGATTGCCCGCTAAGAGTACATCGAACATGCTAATGTGTAATGTTGCGTCGAAGAGACTGCATTCCGACAGAGTGCATACAGATTATATCATACAGCGCGCATGCTAAGCAATTGCACACTAGGAAGCACTTTGTTCGCTCACTAAGTTGAGGGGATCGAACGTGTACTTTGAAAATTGCGAGTGAAATTTGCATTAGTGAAACATACCACATTGCTGAATAGATAGTATGATTCATCAGAACACAGAGCGTCTGGTGCACTCTGCATGATTAATAAACCAACACAGAGCGAGGTACATTCAAGACCCAGTCTTGCGTACAAAACCATATATCTTATATAACAATACCTAGTATCAAGTGCATTTATAAAAATGGACGTAAATGATCCTATTCCTCTTCATACGAAGAAAATTTTATGCGTGTATGGCATCATATATATCAAAACTTTTAACCCAAATTTGATATTGAACGATGAACAGTACGAATAATCGTGTTTAAAATAATGATAAACGTTTGAATTGGCAATGAGATAAATAAACAACAAATTATTCTACGTTGAGTGAACGCCCCTGCTGCTGCCAGCCTCCCTATAGAGGAAGACACTCATCCCATTCGACCCCCTATATCAACGCACCTGTGGCATCCGTATAAGGATGCAACAGGTGCGTTGACATGTCACTTAGCGCTTGCCCCCGTATAAGGGATGCAACGGGGGGGTAGACATGGCACAAATGACACTTGCCCACTCAATGGAAGAGGTCAACGTCACTCAAATTAAAAAAAAAAAGTGTCCCGAGAATTACCGACCAATTAGACTCTCAGCATGGGTTCAGACACAATCGTTCCTGTTCTACGAACCTGAGACTTTTTTCAAGAATAGAATTGAAATTTACGACACTAAATCTCCAATCGACATCATTTATCTTGAATTTCAAAAGGTCTTCGATAAAGTCCCCCAGAAGCGGTTAGCTAGGAGTTGCACAGCATCGGTATTTGAGGCGAGCGTAATAACTGAATAAAAGGTTGGTTTACTGACAGACTGCAGCGAGTCGTACTTAACGGTGCTTCCTCCACTTGGGGTAATGTTACAAGCGGAGTGCCTCAAGCAACCGAGTTAGGTCCAGTTCTCTTCATAATATTCATAAGCGATCTCGATAGAAACGGGCTTTCGAACACGAGCAAGTTTACAGACGATGCTAAGATATAAATACTAGTGCAAACCGAACTAGAGTGTCAACAAATCCAAATAGACTTGAGCAAAATAAATGTTGATTGGTCAGAAAAGGGGCACATGAATTTTAATGTAGACAAATGTAAAGTTATGCCCACAGGTCCACATAACCCCAAGCACGAATATTCGATGCCCAGAAAGAAACTGATTCTTGTCACCGAAGCGAAAGATTTAGGTGTCATCATTAGTGACCACTGAAAAAGCAGCAAGCAACGTAACGATGCTGCCAAAAAGGTAACAAAATGCTAGATATGATTGTCCGCACTATCTCGTACAAAACAGACACAGTATTCTCAAGTTGTACAATGCATTTGTTGGACCGTATCTAGAGTAATCCATTCAATTCTGCTCTCCATTTCATAGAAAAGACGTTATTAAATCAGAGAAGGTTCAACTTATAGCTACCGAATTTATCCCTTCGCTGTGCAATAAATCGTGCGGCGACAAACAACGTGGACTCAATCTTTATTCACTAGAGGAGCGTCGAGTTGTGGAAGATTATGAAGGGTAAGGAAAACGTCGACCGCGCGAGCCTTTTAACTCTAGTTGCGAGCGGAGTGACTAGGTACACATCAGAACACAGAGCGTCTGGTGCACTCTGCATGATTAAAAAACTAACACAGAGCGAGGTACATTCAAGATTATTTTAAATCCCTCCACACCATGTACACATCACACACCATGTACACACAAACACGCTTTTGTACGCATATGCATAGTCGGTGCCGGCACTATGCAGGCATATACAGGGCCGTATTCAGCACCTGTGCCGGCACCTGTGCTGGCACTATGTAGGCATATACAGGGTCGAAACCGGCACCATGAAAGAATATACATGGTAGAAACCGGCACCATGTAGGTATATACACACATTTGTATGCATATATAGGCTCAGTTAACATCTGTAGCATTTTAGCTTTGATCTGTGTTTGTCCGAAAATACTGATTCCCTTGCTTTTGTTACAAGATATTTATTGTGCATCAGCTTCACGTCATGTTTGGTTAAAGTATCTAGTCATCCTAACCTAACCTAACCGATTCTAACTAAGAATTATGTATTATCAATCGAGATTTATGCTTACGTATGATATTCAGCCATTGATTTATACTATATACATATCCACTTGGCTCTACATTTGATCTATCATTATCAGTTAGAATATAGTCTTCCAATTTTGATTGAGTAAAGACCCCAATTCTAGACTTTGATTGCTTGTTTGTTTTAGATATTTCATATTATTTTTTAAATTTTGTAACAAATTTACATCACTTTCACTCATGTTATGCGCACCCTACCTAGCCTAACCTATCTTGACCAAGAATTCTGTACATATATTCAACTCTTCATGCTTATGCGAGATATTTCTTTCAGTGTATGCTCTATACATATCCACTTCCCCATGTCAAATCGCAACACCATATGTCATGAGGATACAGTGATATCAACTGTGCACATTACAATTTACCCTTATAGCTCTCTTGTCATGACAAGTTTAGGCAATAGGACTGTTCGTATGTCCAGCTAGGATAGTAAAATAGCTCCCTACCGCTTGCACACAGCTACAACTACTTAGTTACATGTTCTAAGCTTGTCATTCTACCTATTTTATATTTACTATGTATAAATTTATTGTTTCAAAGAAGAACATACCATCTGTGTATGAATAAACTTTTTTATTTATTTAGTTATTTATTTACTTGGCTAAACATTTTATCTATCATTAGCAGTTCAAATACCCTCTTCCAACTTTAATTTACCTTTCTTCGTTAATTTTTTCAATAAGTATATTATGTCATTGTTTGAATGTTATGGGTAATTCTTTTTTTTATATTTTTTCGTGAGATTTATGTATGAGCGCTATTCGATACCTCACATGTATTGCTTTTCAAACTCTGTATGTGTAATAGGTACACTGTATTATACCAAATTTCTAGCCGGGGCTCGGTGATGATACAAGATGATTGTCTTGTTAAAGCTCCATTGGTCAACCTAACCAAGATTTATGTGTCATCGTTGGAGATTTTTTCGTGCCCACGTATGATATTCAGTCTTTGTTTTAGGATTTATACATATAAAATAACTCAACTTGGCTCTACTTTTTGATCGCTCAGTTTGTTTGAATTCACTCATTCAATTTCGATTGAGCAAAGACCCCGATTTGAAGTTTTTATTTGATTGAATGTTACAGGTAATTCTTATCGTTTCTGAATTTGACACAAATTTTACATCCCTCTTACCTGTTTGTTATTCGTACCCACCCTAACATAACCTAACCTATTTAAACAAGAATTACGTATTTTGTAACATAAAGTATTCATGTTTATGTATGTTATTTATTAATTGTTTTATGCGTTTTACATATGAAGCTCGCCACCCGGCTCTATATAGCAGTAACACCTAGATTATTTATTTGCATGGTTATTATCTGCCTAAATCGTTTACTAAATATCTCTCAAATTCAAACGTAGATTGTTTGAATGATATAAGAAATTCATATTCGTCACCAGTCTCACACAAACGGACACATGGTCTAACACTGGGTTTTCTTATTTTTTTCTCCAACATCTTCTGGTACTGCACCCTCTAACGTCTTACACCTATTATTTCCATTTCCAACTTCATTAGTTTTATAAACTGGACCATGACTTTGTTGGAGATGATACCATAAATTACTTGTCGATCTATCTTTATTCAACATTGTTTGTTTTCTGCAAATTTAGTACACCCCCCCCCCCATTTCTTCACCATTATTTGGTTTATGTCAAATCAAGCTATACCCTATCTAATTCAACAGTATCACAACGTCGACTATGTGTTTGTACATGTGTATGTTCAAGCGTATGTTCGTGTATACGATTGAAAAAAATATACCAACAAAATTTAAAATTCAAAACATTAATAAAACTTCTAAATTTTCAAAGAATAACAGAGCCAAAATGGTCCGGGCCTCGAATTTTATTCTATTTTATTGACATTTTGAATTTTAATTTTTGTTATTCTTTTTTTTAACTCATATAGACGTACACATGCTTGAACCTACACATGTACAAACATATAGTCGAAGTTGTGATACTGTTGAAGAAGATAGGGTACAGCTTGATTTGGCGTATTCAATAATAGTGGAGGAATGTTGGGTGTGTGTACTAAATTTGCAGAAAAAAATGAATAAATATAAATCGACAAGAAATTTATGGTATCACCTACATCAAAGTCATAATCCAGTTTATAGAACTAATGAAGTTGAATATGAAAATCATCGGTGTAAAACGTTAGAAGGGGTAGTGCCAGAAGATGTTGAAAAAAAATAAGAAAACCCAGTGTGAGACCATGTGTTCGTTTGTGTACAACTGGTGACGAATATGATTTATTTATAACATTCAAACAATCATACGTTAACAAATGAGCGATATTTTCAGAGGTATATAGGCAGATAGGTACTATGCAAATAAATATTCTGGGTGCAACTGATATAGGCCGCCGTGGCTGATTGGTTAGCGTATCCGACTGCAGTGTCAGCCTCTGGTGCTGCATGTCGCGAGTTCGAGCCTCGGCATGAACACGGCGGTCTTGTGGCGGGGAGATTGGGCGCCTCCCTCTTCTGTTTGAGCCTAACTTATCCTCCACCCTCCTATCTAGGGGGAAACAAATGTATGTATGTCTATGTCTATACAACTGATATATAGAGCAGGGTGGAGAGCTTCTTATGTAAAACGCAAAGAACAATTAATAAATAACATACATAAACATGAATACTTTGTGTTAAAAAATACGTAATTCTTGGTTAAAAAGGTTAGGGTATGTAAGGGTGGGTACGAATAACAAACGGGTAAGAGGGATGTAAAATTTGTGTCAAATTCAAAAACAATATGAATTACCTGTACTATTCAAGTCGATCAAAGCCTAAAATCGGGGTCTTTACTCAATCAAAATTGAAAGAGTGAATTCAAACTGCAACTGAGCGATGAAAATGTAGAGCCAAGTGGAAATATTGTATACGTATAAATCTTAAGTCAAAGACTGAATATCATACGAGTAGATACAAGTGAAACGAATATGCTCTGGGACAATGTAATGGTTGGGAAGTATCTAATTATATTGTGTATCCGACTTTGTCCCTATATAACTCGGACATTGTAATTATTATTTACTTGTGGGTCCAGTTAATTACTTTTGTGGCTAATTCAATTACTTTTTGGGTGAACGAATATGCACTAAGACAAAGTAAGTGTTAGGATGTATCTAATTACTTTGTGTGTCCGACTTAGCCCCCATTTAGCTCGGACATTGTAGTTACTAAGAACTTGTAAGGGGAATCGATTTCTTTTGTGGTCAAGTTAATTACTTCAGGTACTGCGAGAACGCCTGGAGAGGAAGGGGGGATAGGGGAGGGGAATAGGGGAGGAGGATAGGGGAGGGGGTGGTCAAGACAGACAGAAATGGCCCTTGTTATTGATGGTTGTTAATAGGTCTTGTAAACGGTAATTATTATTGTATTGGGTTATTTGATTGGATTATTTCGTACGGTATGGTGGTATGTTACATATTATGTTGACTGTATGTATATTACATAGATCATACAATTGGAAATGTTACCACTTAGCTCGCACGGGAGACCTCCATCCTTCAACGTCATACAGAGGTCTTATCTTGACTCGCACTCCTCTCGAACATGCAGTAAGGGACCTCGGCTGGCTTACGGCTGACTTACTGCAGGCTTACGGCTGGTTAATGCTTACGGGATGTCTTATGGCTGGCTTACATCTGGCTTACGGCTGGGTTACAGACGGTTTATGTTAATAGGACACATATGTTAATTATATAAATATAGAGCAAAAAAATTATATTACTTGATGAAATTCATTCACTTTTCAGCGTTGAATCAATATTTATTTTCAAAGTTTCGTCAGGGCTCATCGTTAAGATTTAATTAGTAGGAGCAGATTCGTTCACGCATTTTAAAACCGTATGTCTGTGGACAAAGAAACAAGTTTAGGAATATATCTATTTATTACATAGATACATGGTTACATAGGATCATCAATTTATTTATGATCATTTTAGGGTTGCTTGCAGTACGTTACAGTTTTTTTCAATACGTATTTAAGTGGACAATCAATCAAGTTCAAGTTTATAATTTATTTATTACATAGCATGGTTACATAGAAACATTTGCATCATGTTAGTATCATTACCATCGTATTAGGAGCGGTAACAGTGCTATACGTTCACGCATTCTCAATCCGTACGACTATGGATAGTGATACATGGACAAGTATTTATTTATTTATTTATTTATTACATGATTGCATAGGAATATTTTCATGTTATGAACATTTACAGGTTATAACATGTTGATTTATTGTAATTTCATCATCCACCCGAGTACATACGCCAAAGACGGTCTCACCCGGCTCCCGTCTCTTCCATGTTGAATCCATGTTTACATTAGTATCATCAGCTTAGACACATCGCTTCCTCTTTTTAGTGTCGGTAGGCTCAACTGCAATGGATTTTTGGGAAATGTCTGGATGGCCATAGGCAAGAGTTGTGCACGCGTCGATATAGTATCGTTTGTTTTCAATTTACTGAGACAATAACCAGATAACATACACTCAAGGTGTGCGTATGTTTTCTGGTTATGTATGTGTGTGTATTGTTCATGTCTAATTTGGCTTGAGTCTGGTAATTTGTACCCGTAGCAGCTGGTTTCGTGGCCTCGGATTCGAGCAGCATACTGTAGCACGTTGATTGCGAGCAAATGATCTCACTCGGGTAGTCGTCGGTTATTTCGCTTTTCAGTAGTCCCAGCTGTCTTTCTTTGATTCATCGTATAAGGGATAATTTTTCGGGTCGGCGGAGGAAGTCCATTTATTCAGCCTGTGGGAGATTTTCCGCCTCAATACCGCATTTTCCGCCTCAAGATCGGTCACATATTTGAACAAAATCAGTAACAAGTCTCTGTCCGAGTAGATGAGCGCAACGTTTTCATCGTAGGGGGGTTTCAGAGTGTTATAAAAGAAGCTGTAGTCATTTGCTTTAGCTTCTGTTTCGAGCTGATGAGATATTAATCGATGATACCATAGGTAGCCGAATGCAATTTCATTGCCTAATAAATATCGCATTTTCAATGCAAGGCCAAATTGCATATCTGCAATTTCTTCATCGTACACAGGGTGATTTTTTAGGGTAGTTGGAGAAGACCATGTATTTAGCCAGAGGAGCTTGCCGCACTCCCGCCTCAATATCGGCCGTACCTTTGAACTGGAATAATAGCTATCGCGTTTCAATGCTACCCATTATGTATTGTAATTCATTGAAAGTCATGTTGCATATATGCATCTCAATGCTAGTCATTCGAATTAAATGTAGAATATTGCAAACAAAGATTTAAATGATATATTTTTATTGACATTAGATTTTGACACATATTTATCTATTAGGGAATTACATATGTTTATCATTAAACGAGATCATAACTATTCACTCCGAAAATTCGTAGGAAGCAACTGTACGAAACATCTTGATCGGCGATATCAGGCCCACTCTATGTTTTCTTTATCACGATAAGCATTATTTCTCACCAGGAGCTGTCGGCTCATCATACCGAAGACGATTAATAATCTATGAGTATTTTTTCTCTGGTCTATTGGATTCCAGACTATTGCCCTTAGTACACATTTTAGATAAACGGATACCTTTGGTAGAGGTGTATACAACACTTCTGATCCTAATCTTGTAACCAAAACTTTGTTTTTAGTTTTCAGTGAGCTTATTCTCGACGCTAATTTTTCAATTATAGTTGCATGTTTATGAAATCGATTTTTTCCAGTTTTTTTCTCACAGGCGTCGAGATCACCATTCACTGTATTCCCGCACAGTTCCGAAATGAACATATTTTCCTAGCACTCAAACGTTTGAGACATGATTCTCTCGCTTCACTTTTTTTATCGATAATTTTGAAACAAAGTCAGATATACATTTTATTTTATTGTAGAGTTATACACTTCTTATACTTGATACCATTTCATTACCCTATTTAATAATTCAGTTTCTTTCAAGTTAGCTGGTTTTTCTCCACATGACACCCCCTCGCTATCACTATCACACATTTCGATATCCCTGTCACTGGTATCCATTCCACTTAAAGTATCCCTTGTTATCACCATATTTTCATTATATTCCATTTCGTCTAAGGTTTGGGTGTACTTCCCCCATTTCGCCTAATCTTCATACGTTCAACGTTTGGATGTTAGTGGCATCGCATTTTTTTACTGCTCGCACCCTGTTGAATACTGTCTATCTCATTAAATTTTAAACTCAGGTCCGGTTTATTATGTTCTATCAATACACTCTTTTCGTCCTTGGAGCTTGAATTCTCTCGTCCATTTTTTAAATGATCAGATTCAAAATAATGCTGACCTTTGAGATGTTGCCAAAACCCGAACGTCGATCTTGATTTGCTCAATTTTATCTTCGCTCTGCAAATAACACATACCCCCGCATTGACCTTTTTGGTAAAATATTTTCATATAAAACTTGGCGACATCTTTCTACAACAAAAGCAGACCGGTAACTAATTGAGAATGAATCTGATTCCAATTTCATGTATACTTTAACATGAACATACACGGTTGATACCGGCATATGCCAGCATATGCCGGCAAATGTCGGTATAATGTAGTCGTATTCACGGATGATGTCGGCATATGCCGGCATATGCCGATATAATGTAGGCGTATACATGGTTGATATCGGCATTTGTCGGCATATGCCGGTATAATGTAGGCGTATTCACGGTTGATGTCGGCATATGCCAGTGTAATGTAGGCGTATACACATTTTGACATACACACATTTTGTATGCATATACAGGATCGGTTAACATCTGCGGCATTTTTACCTTTATAGAATAAAATCCCTTGTTTTTTTATACATGATATTTAATGTGGATCAGCTTTACGTCACGTTAGGTTGAAAGATCTAGACATCCTAACCTAACCCACTTAATCACTTAATCAAGAATTATGTGTCATCTTCCGAGATTTCCTGCTTACGTATGATACTCATTCATCTAGTGGATCAGCTTCACGGCATGTTATGTTAAAAGAACTAATCATACTACCCTAACCAAACCTATTGTATCCAAGAAATTATGTATTTTCGATCGACTTTTCATGCTTGCATTTGATTTTTCAGTGTTTTAGGATTAATGCATAACAAATATCTCCACTTGACTCTACATTCTGAGCTATCCATTGCAGTTTTGATACACACTTTCAATTTTGAAATAGCAAATTTCATCTGTTTACATAGATCATTTCATCGTTCTTTGATTGTTATAGCTATTTTTGCATATGATTCTTGATTTTTGATTTGACACAAGTCTACATCACTCCTACAGGTTATTCACACACATCAAAAAATCTAACCTATCCTAACCGTAGGTACGGTTTGCAGTCATTAATATATACATATGAACCCCTCCACATGTTTTTTTATAAAACTTTCACCTAATTCTTTCAACTTCGTGGTTACTCTCGACCCATATTAGTTGGCAGAGAGACCAAATTTTCCCTCTTAGATGGTTTGAATGTTACAAGTATTTCAAATTTGTATCCAGTTTCACACAAACGAGCAATTTGCTCATACTAGGTCTACCACATTTACTTCAATTTCTCCTGAAACTACATCCTATGACGATTTGCACGGCTGATTTTCCTTTTATTTTCTATAGTTTTCTTATTCATGAGATGACTTCGGTTCAGATGTTGCCACACATCACTCGTGGATTTATGTTTATTTTATTTTATTTCATTTTACATAGATTACAAACCCCCGTTACCCCATTACTTTTGAACAAGCGACGACTCAAGCTATACCCATCTTTCCACAACAGAATCACAATTTTGACTGAGCAAGATCTGATCAGACTCTGATTTTTATTCTACCAATCTGTAACACATCTGGCACATTTTGAGTTTTGTTTCATACCGTGAAACATATTCTTTTACTGATTTAGACAAATTCGATGTTACCTCCAATTCATAGCTCAACCTATGAGTTTTAGGAAAATACAAGCATTTGATTAGGGATTGACATGGTTTATTACTGTATTATTAGGTTTAATTACAGATCTTGCTGGATTCATCAATACTTTCTAACTCATTCTTTTGCTTTGTAACCGCATGGTTCGTACATTCAACTCTACCCATCATCACGATATTTCAGTTTCCTCTCAAAATCCTTCATATACGCCAGCATATCTTTGATGCGAATAACGAAGGCTGTTCCGTTCCCGCGAGTCCACAAATGTTGTGCTTCTTCTCCTTAAACCTTAATTAATCGAAACTTCTCCAATTCAAAGTCATTCTGATCATCATCATTGAGGAATTTTTCCATACGTTCCAGATTTTCTTTTGTTCAAAGGTAAAATTCGTTTCCAACTCCCTCAGCTTTATTACAGTAATGATGATTTTCCACTTGGATCATATCAATTTCGAGATTTGCTTTCTTATTTTCCTTGAACTTTGTTACATACGACTGTAACCCGTCAACATTAGTTACCCAAATCCGACTTCCTTTTTCCTTCATTTAGGTATAAATGTTATCTTCCACTCTTTTGATTCTTATTTTACCCATTCTGAGATAACTGATATTTTCAACACTAGTCAAAGTTTGTTCGATCCGACTCATATCATCTTCGGAGATTTCTTCTTCCAAAACATGTAATCTAATTTTTGCCAAGTGAACATTCATTGTTGTCTATTTAAGATGAGCCGTCCTGCTAATCTTACACTCAACGTAACACTGGCTCCAATCTCTAAAGAGGTAAAAATGTCTCAGATGTCAACCGATCCTGTATATGCATACAAAATGTGTGAGTGTGTTTGTGTATGTCTACATAATGCCGACATCAACCCTGTATACGCCGACATTATACCGGTATATGCCGGTACATGCCGGCATATGCCGGTATCAACCGTGCATACGTCTACATTATGTCGGCATATGCCGACATATGCCGACATCATCCGTGGATACGACTACATTATACCTACTTTGCCGACATATGCCGGCATATGTCAAAATCAACCGTGTATACACCATACATTATATCGGCATATGACGTCATATGCCGGTATCAATCGTGTATGTTCATGTTGAAGTATATATAAAATTGGAATTGGATTTATTCTCAGTTAGTTAACGGTCTGTTGTTTGATATGAAAATATTTTACCAGGAAGGGTAATGCGGGGTATGAGTTATTTGCAGTGCGGAGATGAAATAAAGCAAATCAAGATCGACGTTCGGGTTTTGGCAATGTCTCAAAGGTCAGCATTATCTTGAATATGATAATCCTAAAAATGGACGAGAAAAAAACAAGTTCTAAGGACGAAAAGAGCGTATTGGTAGAACAGAATAAACCGACCTGAGTTTCCAATATAATGAGATAGACAGTATTCAACAAGGTGCGAGCAGTAAATAAAGTGAGATGCCATTAACATCCAAACGCAGAACGTATAAAGATTGGGTCAAATGAGGGGAGTACACCCAAACCTTAGACGAAATGGCATATAATAAAAATATGAGAAAAACGTGAGATACTTTAAGTGGAGTGGATACCAGTGACAGTGATATTGAAAAGTGTGATAGTGATATCGAGGTGTCATGTGAAAAAAACTGCTAAAGTTGAAGGAAACTGAACTATCAAATGGGGTAAGGAGATGGTATCAAGTATAAGAAGTGTAAAATTGTAGAATAAAATAAAATGTATATATACCTCTGTTTCAAAATTGTTGGTAATGAAACATGAATAGAGAAAATCACGTCTCAAACGTTTGAGTGCAAGGAGAATTATGTACATTTCAGAACTGTGCAGGAATATTGTGAATGGTAATGTTGGCGCCTGGAAGAAAAACCCTGAAAATATTTGGTGTCATTAACATGCAACTCTAATGAAAAAATTAGCGTCGAGAAAAAGTTCGCTGAAGACTATAAACAAAGTTTTGCTTACAAGGTTAGGATTGGAAGTGTTGCATACACTTCTCCCAAAGCAAACCGTTTTAAAAAATGTGTACTACGAGCAATAGTCCAGGATCCAATAGACCAGAGAAAAAAACACACCCAGATGATACATCACCCACCGATATGATGAGCCGACAGCTCCAGGTGAGAAATAATTCCTATCTTAGATAAAGAACCCTTCGAGTGGGTCTGATATCGCCGATCAAGACAAGGCTAGAGAGGGAAGTCGAAGTCAATACATATGTTCCGTACAGTTGCTTCCTACGAATTTTCGGAGTGAATAGTTATGTTCTCGTATAAATGATGCACCCATTTAATTCACTA
>SDVV010007393.1:0-17813 GCA_016164225.1 Gammarus roeselii
GCTGTGACGCAGGCATGGGCTGTGACGTAGGCATGGGCTGTGACGCAGGCATGGGCTGTGACGTAGGCATGGGCTGTGACGCAGGCATGGGCTGTGACGTAGGCATGCGCTGTGACGTAGGCATGGGCTTTGACGTTGGCATGAGCTTCGAGCTAGGCATGGGCTGTGACGACGTAGGCGTGGGCTGTTACGTAGACATGGGCTGTAACGTAATCATGGGCTGCGACGTAGGCCTGGTCTGTGACGTAGGCATGACCTGTGACGAAGGGATGGGCTGTGACGTAGTGATGGGCTGCGACGTAATCATGTGCTGTGACGAATGCATGTGCTGTGACGAAGGGATGTGCTGTGACGAAGGGATGGGCTGTGACGTAGTGATGGGCTGCGACGTAATCATGGGCTGTGACGTAGTGATGGGATGCGACGTAATCATGTGCTGTGACGTAATCATGTGCTGTGACGTAATCATGTGCTGTGACGTAGGGTCAAGTCCACAGAAAACAGTACCCGAAAACGTGATCGAGAGGATAGTGGGGATTAGGCACCTTCCCACCTCTCAAACCCCGTGAAGCAACATAACTTCTGGGAAAATTGTGGGTTTATTTGTTCCCTTTTCGATAGAGCACATATGGCGCGAAGAAGAGAGGCGGGCAAGGTAATTGTGAGTGCAGGGCCTAACCCAAATGATACACCACATATGGCGTAAAGAAGAGAGGCGGGCAAGGTGATTGCGAGTGCAGGGCCTAACCCAAATGCTTCGTGTCTCAAGCAAAGTTATTTGGACCAGTTAAAAATGAAACGCGAATTGCGCGCAGGTTTTGACGACTTATTCTATTGAATCACGGATGCGAGTGGCTTCAGGGCTGATATATATATATTATGAGTGTTATTATTCTGTACGATTGGATATAGATTCAATCGGTAGTCACGAGGCTTCGTGCCAAACACACACATAGTGATTTTTTTAGGGAGGAAACGGTCACTAACGCCCTAATGGAACTGTTCGCCACCTTAAGAAGGAGTGAAAACCTTACGAAATTACAGAATAACCATTATTTTTATCACTAATATAGTAAACAATGTATCTTTGCAGAATACGTAGTTGTAAAATCATGATTTTTTTACTTTAAATCTTTTTGTAAGTATCAAGACTTCAATGGAAAAACTTTAGACCTCGCCAGGATTCGAACCCCGCGTCGTAGGAATCCGAGACCAGTACTCTAGTCACTATGCCATCCAGCTCAACAAAAGTTGTGATCCAAGCTTTCGTGGGAATTGTACTGTTTAGGGTCAACTACCAATTCCTCTGTGTATCACTGTTATAGAGAGACAACACAATAACCGTGCTCAAGATGTTAGAGGGAACACGCCAACTATTTCGTTGGGTGACTAATGTAACCGAACAGTGAATTCATCATTGGAAAAACTTCCGTCCTCGTCAGGATTTGAATTCGAATCCTGACGAATCTTGACGAATCCTGACGAATCCTGACTTTATTAAGGATTAGAATCCTGGTTAGGACTGAAAATTTTCCAATGATGAATCCCCTGTTCAGTTGCTTACGTCTCCCAACGAAATTGCTGTTACGTTTTCTCCAATATCAAGACTTCATCATTGAAACTAAATCTCTCTCCAAGCACCGCACCTGCCCAGGGTTGAGGCTGAGATGTAGAAGCATTAGGCTCAATGTGGATTCCAGCGTGTGAATGCTAGAGCCTATTAACATCATTCTTGGAATCCCTGGAAGAGAGAAGAAGAACAGCGCACAGCACGCACAGCTGAGTTATCTTAAATATACTTAGTTGATGTAATGTTCATTCGGTCATTGAAGCGCTTCTATTCTGGTCCAAACATTCTAAGTAATATGAAGTGTTGCTTATAGGATTCCTAATGAATGGTTATCTTTGAAAAAATAAATCCTTCGAATGTGTTTGAGGAACGTAATCATAAACACAATTCTCATCGTTTGGAGTAGGATATTGTGGACAGTAAAGCATACCTTCTATGTTTGGTGATCACTGAAGTCGGCCACAATACTCTAGGCACTACTTCATTCAATACTTTACATCGTCATCACTGTTTCCATTATTGTAGGATTACAAATAAGTATTATTGTTTCAGTATCTGGTTGCTAAAGCAATTGCCTAATAATTGTTACGTTCCGCAGCAGGCGGAACATTCAATGTTCC
Organism: Gammarus roeselii; assembly: GCA_016164225.1. Classification (NCBI taxonomy): domain Eukaryota; kingdom Metazoa; phylum Arthropoda; class Malacostraca; order Amphipoda; family Gammaridae; genus Gammarus; species Gammarus roeselii. The sequence continues at coordinate 2,191 of SDVV010007393.1, forward strand.
CATTTGATTGCTTATCGTTGTAAAATTAGACCGAGTAAATTTTTTTTTTTCAGTTGTGCCGTAGTACAAGGCTCTGCTGTTGACACTTTCTTACCTTACCGGTCATTGCTGTTTTTAATTGCAATGAAAACGGGTCTCTAACGGTGATCATGTTGATCAACAATGAAGACAAGTCATTAACGATGTTATCGTTGATCAACATTGTAGACATGTCATGAACGATGTTCATGTTGAACAACATTGAAAACATAACATTAACGATGATCATGTTGATCAACAGTGAATACGGGTTATTACCGACGATCATGTTGATCAACAGTGAAGGCATGTCATTACCGATGATCATGTTGTTCATTAGTGGAGACATGTCATTGGCGACGATCATGTTGATCAATTGTAGAAGCATGTCATTAACGACGATCATGTTGATCAATTGTGGAGGCATGTCATTCACCATGATCATTCTGATCAACAGTGCAAACATGTCATGAACGTCGATCATGTTTATCAATTGTGGAGGCATGTCATTCACCATGATCATTCTGATCAACAGTGCAAACATGTCATGAACGTCGATCATGTTGATGAACAGTGAAGACGAATCGTTTACGATGATCATGTTGATCAACATTTAAAGCAAGTCGGTTACGATGATCATGCTGATCAATCTTGACGACGGTCGCTAAAGACGATCAAGCGGATCAAAAAGAAACACATCTAAGCGAGTGTTTGATCCCACATTGCTCAGAAGCAAATAATTCTATATGACCGATAGCGATGTAGAAACATTCTGGGTCATTTTTTTTGTCGTTGCCCAGCGTGAAAGAAGCTCTTTATTGTACATTCTTTATCGATAGGAACTTTGGTATTACTTTTGGTTCAAAAAAGTCAGATCGTGATGCCAAAAGGGCCTACTCGAGCGTTCTTATTCACCAGCACTCACATTCTAGGAATATTGCTTCTTGTAAGGCGTGCGAGAAAATGATAAGCTGCAAAACATTTCAATATCAGCGATACCCAGTCAACCATGATTGATCTTGTAATATTCGTAATCCCGTACACAAACCCATGAAAAGACCTGAAGGAAACATCACGTAGACAGATATTTATGTGCAAACTGACGCTGCAATAACAAAAACAATCATCAGAGTTTTATCTCCTAAAGAAAATTTGTTTCGCTATTCCCTCCGAGGCTCATAAGAAAAGTGCTTGCATCAGCAAACACGCTCCATGTAAATACTCCGTATGAGAGCACTGGGCTAAGGAAGGATTCGTAGCCATAATACGCAATGAATGCTTTCATAAGCAGCGAAAAGATTCCCTGCACATTAATGGCTGGTGAAGGAGGCCGGGAGGGGGTGGGGAGAGTGGGCGGTGTAGGAGGCGACGGAAGGCTGTGGTGAGGGCTTACAAGTGTTTACAGCGTCAGTAGACGACAACAGAATTTGGGCCCAAGCTATGTGCTTTTCAATAGTTGGGGATTAGATCTGAAGCAGTAGATCAACGAAAGAATCATGTATCTGATTCTGAACGAGAGAATCAGGTTCTAATAAGGAATAACAAACAAAGATTATACTCGAAAAATCTCAAATCAGCATTGGTGTCAATGTCGAGCACAATGCTTTAACGAATATGCTGACACTAATGCCGGACACGGTTTCTGAAAAGTACTACAAGCGGAAGTGTATTAGCTGCAATTCTGATAGAATATATCGAGTGGTTACTTGAACGCTTCCATGTTCCACTGTTTACAACTTTCCGGAAGTTATCTTCTTTCTTCGGCTTCTTTATACCTGGAGAAGCTAAGTGTAATGTTGCGTGAGGAGTGCCAACCCACACAATGTCACCAGTATGTCTGGCCACTCCGTCCCCCTCTAGAGTGAAAAGGCTCCTTCGGCCGGCGTTTTTGTTGCCTTTCCTAATTTCCCATATCCTCGATCCTGTCACCTCTTACTCAAACGCTACTTCAGCAAATTGAAGATAAGTACGCGAAGTCTGTCCATTTACGATTTATTGTACATCAAAGGATACATTAGATAGCCCGACGTTGAACTTTTCTTATTCAATAAAGTTTTTTCTATACAACTGCACTGTATAGAATGCATTGTATACCTCGAGTTATATTTGCTCATGAACGAGATAGTACGGGATATCATACCCAGCCTTTTTTCGGCAGCATCGTTACATTGAGTAACTTTAATTTGGCATAGAAATTGCTTCTTCATCAACGCGTTCAAAATCAACGCGTTTACACTAGACAGGGTAAATGATTAGATGAAAAAGTCTTGTATTATAGTCTATTCATATACGCTGTTCTATTGTTGGACTTCAAGAAGAAAACTAAATAGCATCGTTTGTCCATTGACTGATAGAATTAATTCATCTAGCTATTTATAAATATTTTTATATCTATCTAGTCAGAGGATGGATTTATCAAGGAATGTATGGATAAATAAACTTTGCCCAAATCATAGTCATGTATGTAAATGGCACTCTCCATGGTCTGTCACCAGTTGGCCAATAACATCAACTCTGTCTCTTCGGATGTTGAGATTCCGTCACTATATTGGGGTAGATTTTTGGTTGTTTCGTCCTAATTTAGGTTTGAACAAAATTGCTCTGTCACACAGAACTTATTTGCATGCCGTGCTGCTGCAATGTGTTTGGTAATAAGTAGATGTGGGAACAATTGTAATGTTTGTCTTGAAATAATTACTCCACACACTCTTCTTGCCTTCATGGCCATTGGCTTATTACTTTCATTGTTCTTCTCTCGCGTGTTTCGAGATAATTGTTGGCCAAAAACTGATTGTAAGGAAACAACTCTTATGAAAACCCATTTGGAAAACTCCGAATCACACAGGGCTGTAGTTAGCTACATTGTGACAAAGGTAGCAGGAATGCAAGATGTTCGTTATCATCTTGGTGGTTAGCGATTGGGCAGCGGTCAGCGCATGATTGCTAAGACCCTTTTCAGTGCACACTCCTCTGGTGTCTACCTGCTTTTATAAGATGCAAAAGGTCATCATTCTGTCTGATTGCCGCCGGGCTCTCAGTATAAACATGCTCGCAATGCCGTTGACTCACTGGATGGTCGTTTTCATCTGGTTGACTTAAATCAATGTGGATTCAGTCTGCACTCTACCGTGGCATCTAATGGTATAAGTCTGCCAGATTTATTTTTGGAATCATCGCAGATTATGTGCTGCCACATATTTGTCCCTAAGCTCAGGTTGAAAGCTATGGGTCTCATCCCTCTAGGAGTCCTGGCTCAAATATTATTGTGCAAGGGACTTCGTTACCGGGCACACTATCAGCGTAATGGGCAGTTCCGTTGGTATTAGATTCACCGCACACAGAGGCTCCTTCTGGTGTGCCCGAAGTGCGGTCGTATCATATTTGTTTTACTGTGTCCTGGACGTTTAGGAGTTTCAAGCCTGCGACGCCATGTCAACTATCACGATCTGCGGATAGCGACATCAAACGTTCAGTAGCGGTACAGACCAGGCAATACCTGCACAGCACACCGGCCTCCGCTCAGATGAAGCCCAGAGTCGCCCATACAACAAGCTAATGAGCGTTAGTATGGGGCCTACTCGCAAAAGGTCGTCTGGGGCTTTCACTCGTGACGTCGAAAATGTGTTTCTTTGTTGTCTTCTTGATCTGATACGTGATTTGGGTACGTAGATATGTTCTGTAGTAAACTGACTGTCTCGTTGGTTGCTCGCTCCGGTTTTAAAGGTGGCTTGTTATTACTCAACCTTAGTCCTTTGTCTGCGGCTACTACTGCCTGTGTTAAATGCAACGGTTGTTAGTTTTTGTGAATGGAGCCTTATACTAAATTTCAGCATATCACGAATTTAATTGTTTGCTAAAAAATCCAATAACCTAGCTATTTTGTGTTAGGTCCTAGTGGAGCCGAGGACCGTGGTGATTAAGTCCACCGTCCAATTAATCTCACCTCAGTCATTGGCAAGTTGATGGAAAGTTTGATAACAGATAAAATTACAAAATTCTTAGAAACCTACAAATCGATTGGCGACTCCCAGCATGGCTTTAGACACAACCGTTCCTGTCTTACGAATCTGCTACTCTTTTTCAGAAATATAATTGAAATCCACGACACAAAATTTCCAATCGATATCATTTACCTTTACTTTCAAAAGGCCTTTGATAAAGTCCCCCACAAGCGCCTAATTAGTAAATTGCACAGCATCGGTATTCGAGGCGAGCTTAAAAACTGGATAAAATGCTGGCTTACGGACAGACGGCAGCGAGTTGTACTAAACAGAGCTTTCTCCCCCTGGGGTAATGTTACAAGCGGCGTGCCTCAAGGAACCGTGTTAGGGCCAGTTCTCTTTATAATTTTCCTTACCGATCTCGATAGCAACGTACTCTCAAACATTAGCAAGTTTGCAGACGAAACTAAGATCGGAGGAAAAGTGCAAACTGAACTAGAGTGTCACCAGATCCTACTAGACTTGAACAAAATTGTTGATTGGTCAGAAAAGTGGCAAATGAAATTTAATGCAGACAAATGCAAAGTTATGCACAAAGGTCCTCATAAGCCCAAACACGAATATTCAATGTCTGGAAAAAACTCATTCCCGTCACCGAAGAGAGAGATTTAGGTGTCATCATTAGTAACGACTTAAAATGCAGCAAGCAATGTAACGATGCTGCCAAGAAAGGCAACAAAATGCTAAGTATGATATCCCGTAATATCTCGTACAAAAACCAACACAGTATACTCAAGTTATTTAATGCATTTTTCAGATCGCATGCCGTTCAACTCATCCCCTCGCTGCGGAATAAATCGTACGAAGACAGGTTTCGTGAACTCAATCTTTGTTTGCTAGAGAAAAGACGAGTCAGAGGCGACATGATAGAAGTGTGGAAGATTATGAAGGGTAAGGAAAACGTTGACCGAGCGACCCTTTTCACTCAAGATACAAACGGAGTGACTCGGAACAATGGATACAAAATCGTTGGAAAACGTTTCTCAGTCGGCATCACGCGCAATTTCTCCACGTATAGAGTTGTCGAAGAATGAAACAAACCTTCTGCGGAGGTTGTAAACAGCAATACAATTGAAACTTTCAGGCTTCGTCTCGATAAGTTCTACATGAATCGACGATAAATAGCTAAACCGTTCCCTCTCCTGTTGTAATAAAAAAACAGAAATGGCTCACGAAGCTTTCTCAGACGTTCTACTTCGGTACTAATCCTCTTGCTATCAAAAGGCAACCAATAGGCATGTTGTTGTCTTCCTACACTTGTAAGCACTTGTACACTTGTATACCTCCTCTCCTGACGTACTGGGCCCCGACGCGGCCACCCCATCGCTCGAGTGCGTCGCCTCTACCAGGGAGTCAACCATAGAGATCACTGAGCTTTGAGTTGCTTTGCACATGTTAAGCTCAATGTCATCTACGAAATTTGGAGTTGTTTCGAAGAGGTTGTGCTCATCCTCTTCTGCTATGTTATAAGCGCACGGTTAGTTCGTCGAAACCCTTACGAGCCACATGGAGTCACGGCCCAAGCCGGGGGGGGAAATGGTCACCCTTATTTCCATTCAAACTCTCCCTTCTTCATCCTTCACTATCTCTGTTGCTCCCACATCCTAAATTTAATTGACTTTTATTCACCTCAACAGTCGTTGCACACCGGTCCTACATATCTCATTTCGTGTGTCTTATAACAGTCAAGTTGCGCTCTCTCTTTCATGCAATCTATTTCTTCTTTTAATTTTTGCAGTTTCCAGCCCCGAAGCACGGGTGTTAGAATACTGCTACCGTAACCCCTGCGTGTCGTAGGAGACGACTGAAAGTGGAGCCATGTAGCCCGAAGTTAGAATAGTGCTATTGCAACCCTTGGGGCGTTGTAAGAGTCGACTAATAAGGGGCGGGGCGAGGGGGTTAGGAATCCCTTCCTCTGTAAAATTTTCCCTAAAAGACGGCAAGGCGAGCGGGGAGAGGAGAGGCTCACGCCTCTCCGAACCTTATTGTTAGGGTCGCTGAATGTGCGTTGTTGTAGTACGAATGAAGCAACGAGGCGAGAGATAGGTGAGATGTTTGTGAGGAGGAAGTTAGATGTGTTGGCGCTGAGTGAGACTAAGTTGAAGGGTAAGGGCGAGTGTGAGTTTTGAGTGGTAAGCGGAAGAAAGTCAGGTGTGGATGAAGGTTGGGCAAGAGAAGGTGTGGTGTTGTTATTGATTGATCGACTGGCTGCTAGCGTTACTGAGTGGAAAGATGAGTCCTCAAGATGGATGTGGGTGACAGTAAAGTTAGGCGTAGAAAAATGGGCATTTGTGAGTGCGTTAGGACCTGGTAGAGAGAGGAGTGAGGAGGAGAGAGAGAAATTTTGGACTGACCTGAGCTAGTGTATTGAGAGTTTTGGAAGTCAATTCAATGTGATTGTACTGGGCGACCTTAATGCGAGAGTTGGAGATGCAGTAGTGGACAATGTGATAGGGAGGTAGGGTGTTCCTGGTAGGAATGACAATGGAGAAACCTTATCGGTTTGTGCATGGAGCAGGAGCTGGTCGTCGGAAACAGCCTGCTCAAGAAGCGAAACATCCACAAGTACACGTGTGCGAGGATGGCCCATGGTGCAGTGGTGGAGAGAACGCTGGTGGATTTTGTGCTGATCTGGAGGCGAGTGGTAAAGAGGCTGTTGGATGTGCGAGTGTTCAGATGGGAGGTTGGATGAGTGTCTGACCATCTGCTGGTGGAAGGAAAATTATGAGTGGAGCATAGATCGAAGGGAACAAAAGAGTGGGAAGAGGAAGAGAGGTAGTGAAAGTGAGTGAGCTAAATGTGAAAAGCAGAGCCGAGGAGTTCCAACGGGCGTTGAGGCAGGGATATGACAACGTGAGAGGGCAGGACCTGCAAGATGTGGAGGAAGAATGGGAGACGTTCAGAGATGCCTTGTTGAGATGTTCGAGCAATGTGTGTGGTGTGGGTGGGTGCAGACGGAAGGGCTGCTAGTGGTGGAACGAGGAGGTCAAACTGGCGGTGGCGCGGAAAAGAGGTGCTTGTGAGGAGTGGTTGCAGGTGAAGTCGGAGGTGACTTGTGAAAGGTACAAAGAGAGGAAAAACGAGGTGAAGCGGATGGTGAAGAGAGCCAAAAAGGACGCTGATGCCAGGTGGGGTAGACGGTTGTGTCAGAATTTTGAGGAGAACAAAAAGATGTTCTGGAAAGAGGTTAAGAGGGTGAGAAAGGGAGAACGGAAAGGAAGGCGGTGAAAGATGTAAACGGCCAGTTGTTGACGGAAAGTGTTGATGTATGGAAAAGGTGGTCCGAGTATTTTGATGAATCGTTGAATGTCGAGGATGACAGAGAGGCTGACATTGTTGCTGTGGGTGGTGGTGCGCGGATGCCGGTTTTTCGAGAAAGACTTGTTGCGGACATTACTAGCAAGAGGTGCAGGAGGCGGTGGAGGTGATGAAAGCAGGAAAAGACCCTGGTTTGGATGGCGTTGCGACTGAGTGCCTGAAAAGGGTGGAATAACGATTGTCGAATAGTTGATGAGGCTACTAAACAAATGTTTTGTGGCGGGCGTGGTGCCAATTGAGTGGCGCAGTGCCTGAATTGTCCCAATGCAGGCACTGCGCCAGGAGATAAAAATTAATGCTGCAACTCAAGAGGTATCAGTTTGTTATGTGTAGTCGGTAAGGTGTAGGGGAGAGTGCCGATCAAAAAAGTTATAGAATGTACGGATTGCGCAATTGGAGAGGAACAGTGTGTCTTTTGGAGCAGTAGAGAGTGTGCCGATCAGATCTTTGCAGCGAAACAGATCTGTGAGAAGTACCTTGCAATGGGAAAGGATGTGTTCTGGGCCTCCATGGATTTGAAAAAGCCATGCGACAGGATTGACATGGAAGCGATGTGGAGGGAGTTGCGTTTGTATGGAGTGGGCGGGAATCTGTTGAAAGCAGTTCAGAGTTTCTATGTTGGCAGCCGAGCATGTGTCAGAGTGGGAAGCGATGTGAGTGATTGATTCACAGTGAAAGTGGGTATGAGAAAAGGCTGCGTGAAGTTTCCCTGGCTGTTCAATCTCTACATAGATGGAGTGGTCAGGGAGGTGAACGCGAGTGTGCTGGGTCGTGGCTGGGAGCTGTTGGAAGCGAATGGGTGTAGTTGGCAGTTGAGCAAGTTGCGGCGCTGTTGGCGGATCCAGAGAAAAGCTATGTAGGCTGGTGTCCGAGTTTGGTAGAGTGTGTGAGAGTAGGAATCTTCTAGAGAATGTGGGTAAAATTAAAGTAATGAGATGCTCGATGACGTTGATGCGAGCAGAATTAGTGTCCTCTTAGTGGATAGTTGTTGGAAGAAGTTCAGTGTTTTAAGTATCTGGGCTAACCTGTGGTTACGACTGAACTAGTGGAAGCTGAGGTGGAGTCACGAGTGAAGGAGGGGTGTAAAGTGCTGCGTGCACTGAGGAGTGTAATGAGCTGCAGGACGTTGGGGATGGAAGCAATGAGAGGGCTGTTCGAGGGTGTCATTGTGCCAACTGTGCTACTCGGAGCTTAGACCTGGGGATGAGAGCAGAGGAGAGAAGAAGGTTGGATGCAATGTTTTCGAGATGAATTGTTTGAGGAGCATAACTGGAGTGTCGCTGAGAGACAGGTTCACTAACGACGTGGTTCGAATCAGAACGGGGATGGTAAATAAGTTGGAGAACCGAGTGGATTCGCGTGTTCTGAGATGGTTCGGGCACATGGTGAGGATGAATGAAGGGAGATTGGTAAAAAAATTGATGAAGGCGGAGGCGAGTGGTCACAAGCCTAGAGGTAGGCCAAAGTTTCAGTGGATGGATGGTGTAAAGCAGGCGTTAGGAAGGAGATACTTGAATGTGGAAGTAGCGCGAGAGCGTGCAATTAACAGGTGAGTGGAGAATTGTTGTGAATTGTTGATTTTTGACGGTGCTCTGATGTGCTTTCCCGCCCTTGGCATCACGTTGTTGGGAAAATCATAGGTAAGAGGGGGGGGCATCATGGTGCAGCGGGGGTAAACCAGTGAAAACTGTCGGGCCCTGCTGCTAACAACGGATCCTCGGACCGCCCTCGTGACCCAGAATGTGTGTTGTGGGGGTACTGGTCAGACCCTTTAGTGCAAAAGGGCTAAGTTGTGTGAGTGTGAGCGTATGAGATGTGCCTTGCCGTCGGTCACCCCCCTTTCTGTGGGATTCGGCTTAGTGTCTGTATCTGTATCTGAACCTTCCACACAAAAGGATCAGAAAAAACTACCGCGGCGTTACACAAAATTTATTATATGCAGGCATGAAATCATTTCCCTATTACTCCTGGAGGCTGTAGCTGGCTATCACTGTCTTCTAAATTTAGGCCAGTTTGGAGCAGAGGTGCGGCTGTTTAGGCAGAGACAAATAGGGGCATGTCGATGTCGGGGTTCATTACGACGACCATCCAATATAAATAACACTGGCCTGGGTTCTGAATTTCACAAGCGCTTGTGCGCGTCTGATGAGACTAACCTTTTGAATCTCGTGAGGCAAGGAATGAATACTCGAGTGCTAGGCATCATATGGCCTGCTTAGCGTTGGCTAAGAATGAATACTCGAGTGCTAGACATCATATGGCCTCCTTAGCGTTGGCTAAGAATGAATACTCGAGTGCTAGGCATCATATGGCCTGCTTGAGCGTGGGCTAAGAATGAATACTCGAGTGCTAGGCATCATATGGCCTGCTTGAGCGTTGGCTAAGAATGAATACTCGAGTGCTAGGCATCATATGGCCGGCTTGACCGTTGGCTAAGTTGCCGATGCGGACATTAAAGCTAGAAATACTGTACATTCTGATCGGGAAATATATCTTTTTCTATATTTTTGGTCATTATCTAATTGGGCTTAACAACTGTCAGCACTCCTCTGATTACAAATTAATACCTGATGCTGTGGTGATCCTTTTTTATAGTCTTTTTCAATATTGGAGTGTCGCCTGGTACGGGGCGTCTACAGGCATCTGACATTTTCCTCAGTGGTGGTGTGGGTAGACTGCTACCGGATGGTTGTTCCCCAACTCCCTAATTGAAGGGTGATAAGTGGGGGGGGGGTTGAGCAAGGTAACGGCTGCGTGGTTGGATACTTTGTTCTGGATTGTTCTGGCTTGTTAAATGGCAATGTTCCATATAAAGTTAGGTGATGGTGTGGTATGGATGAGTAAGGTGCGTAGCAGCCCGAATTATACACAGACGCTCTTCGGCATGCTATCCACATTTTCCCTACTCGACTTAATATAAATAATACATTGGAATGATTGATTTCTATGAATAATTACCTATCTCTACAAGAGGCATATATTGCCTAAAAACATTGTGTGGATGAGGAAATATCAGGACATCGTTTCAAGGCGAGTCCTTACACTATTGCTTGGCACATTTTAGACCGCTACTAACGATGCCAACTAGATCTCTGTCCTCGGTGACCTGAATAAGTTTCTTGATGACAACTAGATCTCTGCCCTCGGTGACCAGAATAAGTTTCTTGATGACAACTAGATCTCTGTCCTCGTCGACCAGAATAAGTTTCTTAATGTCAACTAGATCTCTGTCCTCGGTGACCTGAATAAGTTTCTTGATGACAACTAGATCTCTGTCCTCGGTGACCAGAATAAGTTTCTTGATGACAACTAGATCTCTGTCCTCGGTGACCTGAATAAGTTTCTTGATGACAACTAGATCTCTGTCCTCGGTGACCTGAATAAGTTTCTTGATGACAACTAGATCTCTGTCCTCGGTGACCTGAATAAGTTTCTTGATGACAACTAGATCTCTGTCCTCGGTGACCTGAATAAGTTTCTTGATGACAACTAGATCTCTGTCCTCGGTGACCTGAATAAGTTTCTTGATGACAACTAGATCTCTGCCCTCGGTGACCTGAATAAGTTTCTTGATGACAACTAGATCTCTGTCTATCGGTGACCTGAATAAGTTTCTTGAAGCCAACTAGATCTCTGTCCTCGGAGACCTGAATAAGTTTATTGATGACAACTAGATTTCTGTCCTCGGTGACCTGAATAAGTTTCTTTCTAGACATTGACGCATGCCAACACATCTTTCGACGTTCAGTTTTACTTGCAATTTTTCTGATCATTCAACATGTTTGTTCAAGTCCAACTGTATCTGCGCATAATCAAGTTCTATTTGCATATTTCCCACTAGCTGAATATCGTCTGCAAACCTGCCAATGTTTGGAAACCCGATTTAATTGAAGTCGTGGATGATTTTTTTATTGGACCAGACCTAAAACAGATCCTTTGAGGCACGTCACTTATTCTATTGCCATCCGGAAAGGAAAATTTGTTTTGAGAAGGGCTTGGTGATTTCGTATTCTGGTCTGAGCTTTGCCTAGATCTGGAGATTTTTGGACTTTCAATTTGCCCAGTTATTTAATGACTTCTGCAGAGGAGAAATTCAGTGCTTATGGTTGTGGTGTTCTGAATATTACGAATACTCGGATTCTTCATCGCAAATACAGCATAAGAATAATGAATTGATAGAACACTCGTTCCAGTATCGCCTGTGTTGGTCTTTCCTGCTCGTTCTCAAAGTGATAATTGCAGATCTTGAATAATCCAAATAGGTTTCTGATTTGTTTTGACGCTCACAGCGATTTCATTTCCATAATTCGTCTTCTAACGTCCCAGGACCTTCTTTAGAACTCTTTTGTTGACTTTAAATGCGTTTCCTGCAGCATCGCCTTGTGAGGGTTTTTGATATGACGAGTACTCTTTCGGGACTGAGGATGCAGCCGTGCCTCTTTCGAGTACTTAGCTGCTGATCCGCCGTTTCTTTGCTGGATATAATTACGTTCCATATATTTACGTGAGGTGAAAACTTTGTTTGCCGATTGATTGACGTTGCGTCCGAGGGTTACATTCTCTGATGCCTTTGACTCACGCGAGCCGTCAATCATAAATCAATAAATCGGGAATTAATCGTTGTTGATTGACTTTTTTGCTAGAGGCTCTTTCGTTAATAGGGATATAGTTATGGTCGCTAGTTCCGAAAAGTTCGACCACTTAAACGTTCATGACATGAGAGTCGCTTGCATAAAAAAAGCTATTGCTGCCACTTGTAGGTGTCGTTACTATTTTGGTTTTAAGCTTATCGCCTGAAAAAGCAAACAGGTGTTGACTTGTGGCAGCACATTTGCCGGTAGTATTATTTCAGTCTCCAAGGACAATACTGAATTGCGTTGTGATGTCGTCGTTGTGTGTGTCTTACAGACCGACATCATCCGCAACCGTTCTCTCTGAGGACTGACAGACGAGTGTGATGTGAAACTTTCAATGTTTACCAACTAATTAAGTTGATTCTATGTCGTGTCAGCTGCTTGAAATAAAAACTTCAATTTTCATAAGATAATTTGTACGAGGAACATCATAGCCCTCTCTGCCTTGCTTATCATTGCGAAATAGGGGGTAACCAGGGAATGGATTCGATAAGATAATTTATAGTGTTCAATTTCACCAATGATTTGTGACTCAATTATGTTGATCTTTTTCATTCATTGCAGGGATACCAAATTCGACGATTTTTTCGTTCTAGCGGTAACATAATTACATTTGAGGGTACTGGCAGTCACACTGCCTCCAGTCCCTCTACATGCGTTGTGTCTATTCTGTGCCGTTTCATCGTTGTCATCACTTTTACTTTCCATCAAACGATTTGTTTGTGTGGCAGAGATCTCTGTTTGTACCTCGATTCTGTCATTATCTTCTCCTATAGCCACAGATGCAGCTCATAGCGGTCAGTCATCTCTATATAATGTCCTGGTGCCGCTCATAGCGGTCAGTCACCTCTATATAATGTCCTGGTGCCGCTCATAGCGGTCAGTCATCTCTATATAATGTCCTGGTGCCGCTCATAGCGGTCAGTCATCTCTATATAATGTCCTGGTGCCACTCATAGCGGTCAGTCATCTCTATATAATGTCCTGGTGCAGCTCATACCGGTCAGTCATCTCTATATAATGTCCTGGTGCAGCTCATAGCGGTCAGTCATCTCTATATAATGTCCTGGTGCAGCTCATAGCGGTCAGTCATCTCTATACAATGTCCTGGTGCAGCTCAGAGCGGCCAGTCATCTATTTATAATGTCCTGGTGCAGCCCAGAGCGGCCTGTCTCCTCTTCCTCATGTTCTGGTGCAGCTCAAGGCGGCCAGCCTCTCCTTTCTCATATCCTCTTGCAGCTCAGAGCGATCAGTCTCCCTTTCATCATGTCCTGCTGCAGCTCAGAGCGGTCAGTGTCCACTTCTTCACTCCCTGGTGCAGCTCAGAGCGGCCAGTCTCCTTCCTGCCGCCCTGGTGTACCTCAGAGCGATTAGTCTCCTCTTCATCATGCCCTGGTGCAGCTCAGAGCGGCCAGTCTCCTTCCTCACGCCATAGTGAAGCTCAGAGCAGTTAGTCTCCTCTTCCTCATGCCCTAGTGCAGCTCAGAGCAGTTAGTCTCCTCTTCATCATGCCCTAGTGCAGCTCAGAGCGGCCAGTCTTCTTTCTCACGCCCTGGTGCAGTCCAGAACGGTCAGTCTCCTCTTACTTGCACCCTTCCCCGATACGGTCATTCCCTCTCCCTCTCTCTGGAGCTCTCAGGCTTCACTAGAGCTGTCCAAAGGATGATAAGTGATGATAAGACTCTAACTAAATCATCAATACTCATCGATAGGCCTGCAGTTTGCGGTAAAGTGGTCGGGGGTGAAGGCCTCATATGGTGCACCCGCGTATGGGGTTGCTTACGCTTGGGGGTGTACACAAACGGTGGCAATGCGTAATGTGGTGTACAATGATGGTGGTGTGCACGCATGATAGTGTACACAGACGTTGGCAACGCGCAAAATGGTGTACACGCATGGTGGAATATACGTATGTATGTCTACACGCTTGATGGTGTACACGCATGGTGGTGTACACCCATGGTGGTGTACACCCATGGTGGTGTATGCGCATGCTGGTGTAAACGCCCAGTGGTGCACACGCTAGGTGGTGTACTCGCATGGTGGTTGTCGTGCATGGTGGTTCACACGCACGGTGGTGTACACGCATGGTGGTGTACTTGCTTGCTGGTCGTCGTGCATGGTGGTTTACACGCATGGTGGTGTACACGCATGGTGGTGTAAATCAATCTTCCTAATATGTTTGTTCCTTCCTTCCTGTGGCAGTCAGAATTTTACTTGACATAAATCTCAAGTCGACGGCCCACGACTCTCTTGCTATCTGCCCAACACTTTGCCCAGGATCAAATGATGCCGAAAAGAACCGTTCAAGTGAGATGTTGCCTCAAGCGGGAGAAACGGAAAACGACGAGAAGAAACGCCAGCAATATGTTAAAGAGAAAACAGTTCCGAAGGACGAGTGTGGCTTAATTTGTGGTGCTTAGGCATAAATACAACTCCCTAATTTTGTAATAGTATTGTTGGGATTTAATATACTAATATTGGGTTATGAGTGTTTCAATTCATTTTGCACTGTACATCTTATTGACAAGTGTGTTATTATTTAATTTTGCTATTAATATTATCACTGTGGTTATGTTTTGGCCGCTGAAAATTAAATATAACATTTGTTATTGTGCAAAAAAGTGGGTACCGTTGGAGACATTGTATTGCAGATACAGACACAAAGTCAATCCCCGCAGACAAGGGGGTGGCCGACGCAAGGCGCCCCTCACACTCCACTCATGCACTCACACGTAAACAAACTTAGCCATTAGGCGCTAAACACACTCTTTGGGTCCGGAGTGAGGTTTGAGATCAGTGTCAGCAGCAGCGGCCGACAGTGGTTGCAGGTTTAGTCCTGCACACCCACGTTCACCCCGTTTCTCGACGTGCCGACAAGGGCGGGAAAGCACACCAGGGCTGCGTTAAAACTCATCCATTGAAGCCATTCTACACTCACGCCTCTCCATTACACGCTCTCTCGCTACCCATCATCATCTTCACCATGTGCTGAACCATCTCAGAACACGGGAATCTACTCCGTCCTCTACCTTCCTCACCACCTCCGTTCTGATTCGAACAACGACAATGGTCATCTATCATTCAGAGTCCCTCCAGCCATGCCCCTCAAGCCTTTCATCTCACAACCTTAAACCTTCTTCTCTCTTCCGCTCTCTTCCCCAAGTATTAAATCATTGCATACAAACCTTTGATAGCAATAAATAGTTTTATTGTTCATTTACATGTACTATACTGTGCATAAATAGTCTATTTGTAATTGTTTTGTTTGTATCCGTCAAATTTGAAACACTAGTTTCCACTTTCTTTTTCTGATGGTAATTTTCTCATGACAAACGAAAGGGTAACTTTTTCTTCAAAGTCCCAGTAACTGGGCCAACGGCTGAGCTACACACTGGGGCACATGCTTCGGCAATTCAGTTTGCTGATGTACCCTTACAAAGGTCAAAGGTGAACGTGTTCCACACAGTGGAACTGTATCGATAATACGGCCTAGCATGAGTAGTGGTAAGTACTGCATAAACGGCATTCTAGAGTCATTTTGGTGGTCACAAACGACTGATTTTGTCCGGTCTACGGGAATTTGCACATAACATTTCACATTTCACCGGGGTAGGACGCGATGCATGCACCTTGACTCACCGAGCGTACG
>SDVV010007394.1:0-17813 GCA_016164225.1 Gammarus roeselii
ATTAGAAATGGCACATGAAGATCTCTTTGACGTTCTACTTCAAAACTAATTCTCTCGCCACCATTAGGCAACCTAGTTTGGGCCAATAGGCCTCTTAGTCGTTCTACTCCAGAACTAACACTCTTGCTACCAAAAAGCAACCTAGTTTGGGCCAATAGGCCTGTTGTTGTCTTCCTACACTTGTAAACACTTGTAAACCTCCAGCACCACTACCACGGCTCCCAACCCTACTCCGGCTGCCGGCCGCACCGTACACTCCGGCATCACCCCGGCCGCCAGCCGCACCGCGCACTCCGGCATCACCGCGACCGCCAGCAACACCCCGGCCGCCAGCATCCCTCCGGCCGCCACCAACACCTCCCCGACTATCAGCACCTCAGCGGTCACCAGCACCGCCACGCCAACGCGCACCGCTCCTAGCACCACGACTCACCACTGCAGTCGCCCCAGCGCGACCGTCACCGCCTCGATAATCACCAGCCAGTGCACAACCAGAGGAATCCCCGGAAACAACAACAGGGCACCCGAACCAGCACCGGGATCAGCCCCCCGTCCCACAGCAGCCGCCAAGAATTCACTTCTCTTCTCTCCGTCACCTTCCGATGCCTTAAGAGCATGCCTCCAAGTCAGCAACTCTCCTCTTTGCCTGTAGGTTAGGTCTTTCTGAATGTAGAGACTCCTAAAACCATCCCAGCTCTTCAGCCTAGGAGCCTGTGAGAGCAGGTTGTGCCTGGAATCATCATTGGTCACCTTTGCTCTGAACAGACCTGTAGTACCGATCTTGACCTAGTCAGTCAGAACAACATTGACACCCAAAACATGGCACACATCATGGAACTTTGCTTCAGCCAGCTCAATGGTCTCACACCCAAAACCTCTTAGCATAACTGAGCACTTCCTTTTCTCCCTCTCATTCAGCTCCCTCACTTCCTCAAGGACATCTGCCCTAAACAGCCCAACTCCAGGGGAACCATCAGTGGCACGGCCTCCCAGACGACCAGTCTGTTTACTTTCCGGAGCTGACTCACAACTGCCCCCACTCCTCACACCCGTCATCACTTCTCTAACCTGCCCCACCAATGCTCCAACCGCCACCAGCAATTGTGAAAATGACTCCTGAAGATGGTTGACAGTCTCTGAATCATCTCCGCAGCCTTAACAGTGACAACAAATATACCTTACAGCACCTGACGAATCTGATAGAACAGCATCAATCAATCTCCCCTTAATACCCAAACACATGGTCTCTGAGTAGAAACCCCCCCGACAAACACCACATAAAACAGGCTGACCACTCAGCCTGGTATGGCAAAAGCCACACGCCAAACCAGCGCCCGCTATAGCAGCCCAACTGCCCACAAGACCACTAGCACGCCCAGCACTCCGCCCCCCCACAACCCTGCACACTCACGTCAGCAGAGCCACCAGGCACCGCAGCTGACCGCAAAAGCGAGGACAGCAGATCCACAGCGGGCGCAGGCGAGGACGACGGCAAGCAGCGCTGCTCAGGAGCACCAGCATCCACAGGGGTAGACTGCAGCGAAGGAGCCGCGCCACATCGAGGAGTGGCCCCCCCGACTTGCCCTCCTCTGCACCTCCAAGGCCGAAATTTCTCCCCTGCTGAACTCCTCCAGTGCCTGAATCACTGACTCCACTGAGCTTGTGCTGGAAGCATCACCATCCCCACACGGCTCCGCCACCACCAAACCGCCACCGGAACCCACACTCCCGTCATCCGTCTCCTCAAGGCGACCCGAATCGAGCTCCACCCACTCCTCACGACTCTTCCCCCATCCCACGTAGTGGACCTTGACTTTTTCATCACGGAGGTCAACCACCTTGACATTGTACATCTTTCCATCTTTTCTGTCTTGACACCTCAACAAGTCACCCTTCACAAAAACACTCCTCCCCCCAACCACTGCACATCCCGCTCCAAGCATTGCACTCCACAAAGCAACTATATATCTTGCTAAGTAAAACTGATTTTACTTTTTTTTGCCATAAAACTCCACATTAAAAAGTTGCTTGCTAAGTAAAACTGATTTTCAAATTTTATTTCTTTTCCATAAAACTCCACATTAAAAAGTTTTGGCACATTTAAACAGGTTTTAGCACAATAAAAGGAGCTTCACTCCACTTCATCTACTCATGTCATTGAAATGTTTCTTCCTCTTGTCAGTAAAACGCCTCTTCTTGTCAGAAAAATGTTTCGTCCTCTTGTCAGTATGTATATGTAAGAATTTGTAACAACTATTGTATAGTTGCCATAAATAGCCAGTAGCTTTCAGCACAGGGCATATATGTTCATCAGCACAGGGCGTATATGTTCATCAGCACAGGGCATATATGTTCATCAGATTTAGCAATGTAATTCCAACAAAAAATATGAAATGTCTTCACTTCAAATAATTTGTAAAAACATGTAATATACAATATATTACAACCAACTATTTGTTAAATATCCCAAATATCAAATATCCGCAGCAAGGGCTTGCTTATAGTGAGTGAAATATGTCACCTGCACAGTAGCTTTCAGCACAGGGCGTATTTGAACGTCTGAAGTCAAAAATATTGGAAGGATATTTTTTTTTTGGTTATTTCTGCCTAGTGCAGAGAAAAAGCATCCCTACACATACCTGGAGCAAGGAGCGGTGCATGTGCGTGGGCTATGACTGTTGGAACCATACTTTTCTAACTGATTGTATGGTCAAAATTGGTGTTCATTGGATGCCTTGTTCATTGTACATACAGAGTTTCTTGTGTGGAAGATAACTTTCACAGCAAGCATGAAGTTTGGTGCCATGAATGTTGGTAGCTAATGAAAACAAAAAATTGAGGTTTCACTATGCTTACAGCTTAGTGCTGGTGATGGTATGTTGCAACAATATCCCATCATTAGAACATGACCCTTGGCACTCTTAATAAGCCAACTATTCTTGAGTTCTTACAAAGGCTAACCCCAAACTCTGGCTGAGATGGCTTTGTTGATCTACTCGAATCTGATACAGTGCCCAGCACATGATAGTTAAATTTAAGTTACTTCATATTGAAGATTACTTTGCTAAATTGAGCACAAGATACAGATTTGACAATGGCCAGGAATGTCCAAATACACTGTACCAAACGCTTTTAATTTGACATTCATAGTCAAACTGATTGCTCCATCCAAGATATATGCAAAGTTCTTATGGGTTTCCATTTAATGTGCTGTAGCTGCATTGCTGCAAGCTGTGTCAAATCAAGGTTTACTCCTATTTATGGTTTAGTGTGTGATGAGAGTGAAAAGATATTTTATTTCTGTGTAGCAGTGGTGTAAAATACATAATCCTATCTAGCATGCTGTAAACTTGTTCAAAAAATATGTTTCAAATAGTTCTATCTTCCTCTGTCTCACACTTTATTCTGGCCGCTCTTGTTCTAGTGCATCGCCACCCTCGGCTCCATCGCCCTGGCCTCCTCAGCAAGCAGACTTGATGTGGCTGTCTTAGCACCTTTTCCTGGTAAGCTTGTTCCAATTAGGTATGCTTTATTTGATGTGAAAACTTATATGTTTGGGCAGCAGCTGCTAAAGTTAGCACTTTGCCATACTTGGATGGATGATTGATCATAGAACACTAAATAGCTGTGTAAGATGGCACCATACATCAGAATCATGAAAGGTATTAAGAGGAGATTAAATCAATTTGCAGTTAAGCAAAGTACATTTTCTAGAACAATTCATTGCAAGATGCATTTAATGCAATTCTATGTAAGCTCATTTCCAGTAACCACAGTCTCCTCATGTTAAGCACTCTTACATCACAGTCCGTGGCTCCTCTCGTGTGTTAGCGGCAGAGGGTGCCGCTGCTTGCATCCCCTGCCCCAGCCCCCACTCCATACCCCCTGCACAGCTCTCCTTCACCAGGGACCAGCAGCCACTGCATCTGGACGATAGTGAGTTGTTGTTGCTTATCCCCTCTTTCCTGTTGGTGAAAGAGCTAGCCTCTTGCAGGTGGCCTATGGATTCTTTGGGAGCCCACTAGTGCTGCCAAACGCTGTCAAGGCCTTGTCTGAGTAGGTTGTCGGCCTTGATTGTACAGTCTTCCGTGATATGCGTGATTGTTTGGAGAGCAGCCAAGTGCGTTGTTTTTTTGGATTGAATAGAGGGTTATTACATTAGGACAGCTTGAGAAGTGTTTTGACTGTCATTTTTTTGCCAGAAATAATCTCTCCATTGAGATTTTTTGTTTATGTTGTCTTCTCGGTATATTTTTTCGCAGCTAGTATGCTTGTGATTACAACAATCTGAAGAACTCGAAAACAATATTGTTTTCCCTGTGTTCTAGTAAATAGATATATACCCAATATACTCTTTTTCAAGATCTTACCCTGAGTCCTAGATGTAACAAAATGTCCAATAAATATTTAAATGCTGTGAATGCAAGTTGTAGATTTTTCCCTTCACTCAAGCAACAATAACTGCATTGTGCAATAACTGTGAAGGTGTTACAAAGTGTTGAATAATTCTTGTCCTCTTTGATGCTGCTTGCATTAATTAACAATATTTTTATGGATGATGCAGCAACCTTCTGTTTTCTAATATTAATTCTTTATAATTTTTTTTCAAGAATTACATGTACTTGTACAAAACCATGCCATTTTTTGTACTTAAGTCTCAGGGCAGTATATTTCTGGATATTGCAGCAACCTCTCACTTCTTTCTGATGCAGACTTTGATCTGAATCCATGGTCCTTCACGTAACCACAGAGGAAGTAGTTGAGAGGAGAAAGGTAAGGTAATCTTAGAGGCCATGAGAAGTTCATTCTGTGTGACATGAATTTTTCAGAAAATGGAGCAGTCAACCAGTCCATGGCATTTTTTGAGTTGGATGCAGGAGCTCAATCTTGTTGGAACCACATCTCTGATGTCTCTCTGCATCCAAAACTATTTTTGAGCATCTCAATCTACCTCTCGTTTATAATTTTAACTGCTTTGACAGCACTAGCATCTTCACAGTAGAGCAGCCTGGTAATTTTTGTTGCACTCATTCCAAACCATGTGGTTACCTTTGAAGAATGCTAAGGTTTAACAACATTGAATGCAGGATTTGTTGCCAACAACTTCCCTTAGTTTGGCTTTTTTGGCATACCATTTGCATAAATCTAGCAATCAACTTTGAAAATAATTTTATAAAAATTGATGTTGCTGCTTTCAATCATTCCTGTGGTACTCGGGCAGAAATCAAGCCTTCTTATGAAGTCATTTAGAAGTGTATTGCAGCTGATGACTGGTATTTGAATAATTGTATGTGATAGTTATACAATTTTTTTCTACATTTTGAATGAGCTATTATTCAATGTTATATCTCATAAAAAAAAAGTATTAATTTTAAATTGTACGTATTTTTGGCGCCCACCCAAGCACATCTTTGTACCATTTCTTGTAGGCCTCGTGTTGCAGTCTGGTGACCTGCTAATTGCTTCCGCGTCCCAAGCTGGCGTGTATCGCTGTTCCGCTACTAACCCAGTACTGGGCACTACTGTGCATGATTCTGCCACCACCACGCTCTCTGTTGAGCACGCCGTGAGTATCTGGTTAAGGCTCATTATAATGGGCTCCCTCCCATACCAGAGGAATTTGGTGACCAAAAGCTTCCCGCTGTTATGTTGGTGCAAATGTTTGAATGCAGTCTTGGTCAGGGCGTTGCACTATTTTCTTGAAGCCACCTTCTTTCCGTTCCTGCTGTTCTTGAGCGTGAGGTGTTCTGTTTAAACGCGGATCTCAAGCATGAGTTACCCGTTTTCTAACTTTCTCTTTGCTGTGCGTGTCAGTTTTGATGATTTTTGTGTACTACTAAGACCGAATCTTCCAAAGAAGGGTTGCCGATGGCAAGAAGCACCTCACACCTTCCGGACACTTCAGCTTTAAAAGGTCTTGCCAAAAATTCGCAACACTCACTTAGGATTACGAGTGAGGTCAGAGAGCAAAAGGGAGCAGAAGGTTGAACATTCTCAAGATGAAATGTTTGAGAGGCATGACCTGGATGATGCTAAGGGATAGGATCAGTAATGACTTAGTTCGATTTTGACATAGTGCGAAGTTGATGGTGAGGAAGTTGATGTGTAGAGTAAATTCGCGTTGGCTGAAATGATTTGGAAACTTGGTGAGGATTAATGATGGGAGACTGGTGATTAGGGGATAGAACCGGAGATGAGTGGTCGTATGCCCTGAAGAAGACCGAAGTTTGGGTGGATGGATGGTGTGATGCAGGCTTTAGGAAGGAGAGACATCAGTATGGAGGCAGCGAGTGAAAGCGAAGTGAATTGCCATCAGTGGAGAATGATTGTGCATGAATTCCTACTCGGCTCTGATGCGCTTTCCCACCCTTGATGTTTTGTTTAGAGTTGGGATGAACGTGGGTGGGAGACTACCCGGCAATTATGACGCAGAAGGTGTATACCAGCAAAAACTATCTGGCCCTACTGATACTTATCTCGGACCTCACGATTGCCCCAAAGTAAGTTTTGAGTGGTCCGGTCCGGAGCCTTTGACGTCAAAGGGCTATGGTCTGGACTGTGTACAAGAGCATGAGAGGAATGTAAGGTGCGTCTTGCCGCCGGCCACCTGCCTTTAGTGGGATTTGGCCTTGCGTCTGATACTGTAACTCTGTTGTTGTAATTTTCTTTTGCTTGGCATTTATTTTTTAAATTGTTTCTATGATTTTTGTTCATTCTTGATTGGGATGGGAATAATATTGAATATATCTGCCACTTCTTGACAATCAGTAACATATGTACATGAGATTTAAGAGAAACAGTTAAATAGTAACTACAAATGCATTTTCCTAGCACTGTTAGGTTCGAGAACTGCATCAAGGATCTGATCTGAGTTTGCTCACCTGTGTTCCAGTTGTCCACTCCTGCAAAGATCATCTGCCCCTCTCCTGGCATGACCATCGTTACAGAAGGTAATGCTTTTCTGGCTTTGGCATGGAAGTACTTTGTCCTCTCTACTGACATTTTATTATTGAACAATTTCTTC
This sequence comes from Gammarus roeselii, assembly GCA_016164225.1. Lineage (NCBI taxonomy): Eukaryota > Metazoa > Arthropoda > Malacostraca > Amphipoda > Gammaridae > Gammarus > Gammarus roeselii. Next base: position 7,025 of record SDVV010007394.1, read on the forward strand.
AATGTTATATTTTAATTTAAAATGAATCTCATCAGCAAAATTTATTTACCTTTGGATGCAGGGGAGGACGTGCGATTATTCTGTCTTGTCGACCAGTTACCGGGGCGTGTCAAAATGAAGTGGACTGTACCTGCTTCTCCCTCCAGTCGCCAACCTTTTAACCGCTCCAGTTCTCTATCCACTGATCGTTTGTCCGCCCCTGATCGTCCATTAGCCACAAAACCCATACCGCTCGATAGCTCTGGCAACGCTCTCTCTGACGATGAAGACACAGTGGTATCTGCAATCTTGAGTACAGCAGATGTTTTGGTGTTCCCCAAAGGCTCTATACTTTTTCTGCCCAACGTCTCAAGCAATGCCTCTGGGAAGTATGTGTGCTCCGGAAGAGAGGCAGGGCAATCAGAAGTTCTGTCATCTGTTGTGGAACTATACGTGCAGGGTGAGATGATGAAGTCCAACCAACCTTCCTTGTCTCCTTCATACTAAAATATTGCAATATGATAGGTTGTTAATTTTACGCTATGCATTGAAACGTTGAATAGGATTTATTGGCGTATTTTAATGTACTCAGTATAGAAGGCATTGCTAACTGCATTGTTGATCTAAAAGTCAGTTTTTGTTGATGATATTTTCTTTGTTTTGCCGACAGCTCCTCCCCGTGTAGTGTTCGGGCTGGTGTCTGCCTCCCTATCAGAAGGACAGCGCTTGCAGGTGCGATGTGTGCTGTCGGGGCGGCCTGCTCCCCTGTTGACATGGCTCAGTAACGGCAGGAGGCTTGTGCAAGGGGAGGAGGTCACCATTCTACCTGGTAGGGGCTGGGCAGAGAACGACCCATTGTAGCTCTAACTCTGATCTTATATATTAATACAACAGATTTATAGGAAAGGGGCTTCTGACATTTTTATATTTACAATGAAATAAAAATTCAAATAGGCAATTCTACTCATTCTTAAAATTGTTTTTGAAATGAACCAATGTAGATACACACAGCTTGCAGTGCTCTGGAGTTACACATGGCTTGCAGTGCTCTGGAGTTACACATGGCTTGCAGTGCTCTGGAGTTACACATGGCTCGCAGTGCTCTGGAGTTACACATGGCTTGCAGTGCTCTGGAGTTACACATGGCTTGCAGTGCTCTGGAGTTACACATGGCTCGCAGTGCTCTGGAGTTACACATGGCTTGCAGTGCTCTGGAGTTACACATGGCTTGCAGTGCTCTGGAGTTACACATGGCTCGCAGTGCTCTGGAGTTACACATGGCTCGCAGTGCTCTGGAGTTACACATGGCTTGCAGTGCTCTGGAGTTACACGTGGCTCGCAGTGCTCTGGAGTTACACATGGCTTGCAGTGCTCTGGAGTTACACATGGCTCGCAGTGCTCTGGAGTTACACATGGCTCGCAGTGCTCTGGAGTTACACGTGGCTTGCAGTGTGTCATGCAAGTCAATATTGTGGAGTGTTATTGGGACTACTAAATTGAACTTACCAAAGATTTCCTTATTCTGATCATCATCACATGATGTATTAATATGTAAATTTGACTAATCCTTGTATTATGAATTTTTCACTCTTAAGCCCCTTACCCATCATCTCCTAGATGGTTCCCTTATTGTGGCAAGCGTTGGTAAGCAGCTAGCAGGTGTACTGCAGTGTTTTGGCCACAACGCAGCGGGGAGCGCCTCTTCGCACGCCTTCTACACTGTTACCCCCAACACGGTGCGCGGCGGCGACACTTGGCACAAAGGTTAGTCTTCTGTTTATCATAATAACAAACCATCAGAGCTTAAGATAATACTTCGAACAAGTGTACAAAGCTCAATAAAATGGAGAATATTATTAATTTTTGCAGCTCTTGTAAATCAATATTTTGAATTCAATTGTTATTATTGTTGTGTATGCTCTACCACCAAGGGATGAACCGAAATTTCATTTCTGATCTATTCAATGCTCCATTTCAGGCCAATACCATGAAAAGAACACTTTTTTGATACTTTTACTTCTAGTAGCTATATCATTTAATGAATTGTTTAATATCTCTTTTAAGTTTAAAATAACAAAGATGTGAATTTTTTTACTATTGCTTCAGCAGTCAAGTACCAATTTTTCCAATATATAAATATAATAAAAAAAACGTATAGGTGGTATTGGTCTTTTTTCCACCATTACTGATGCTGCAAAAATGGACCGATACATGAACACTTTAGTACCGCCACTAAGTATCAGATAGCAGCTACCAAGCACTCCTGTTCTCTCAAAATACTCTGTTCCCATCATCGTGTTGAGACAACTGTGATTTATTATTTCCTTGATGACGATAGATAACTATATTTTGTTTTTTTCTTGAAAACACTATAACTATTATATTAAAATTTTCTTTCCTGGGTCGTGTTTCCGTGATGTTCAAATTTGATTTGTGAATGCGTGCTCTTGTTATGCCAGGTGCGGTGCCTGAGGAGCACCAGCTGTTGGGCAAGCGCAGGCATAACGGCCACGTCAGGACCATTGCCAAAGGTGATGCATGGGGATCTTCCTTTTTTGGCTTTGGGTTCGCTCGTCATGGCTTTCCAAGACAATTTTAAATTAATAAAGGAAGAAATTTATTCATAGGAAAACTTAATGATTGGGTTCGGGGAAGTTTTTCCTCTCTGCAACCATCGTGCACATACGGGGCAGTGAAAAGCGGGATGGTGTTGATACTAATCTTGCTTAGGAAGGTTACGTGCCATATATGCTTGAAGAAGTCTTCATATTCACGTAAAACTATCATAGATTAGTCACTATACAGCAGCTGCAAATCATCCTCCAACCCTACAAAATGTATTTACCTATGGTAAATTCTGAATCACGAAGGTTATTTTATTTCTAATTCTACAGATGCAAAGACAAGGGAGTATGGTCAGCTGCAAGATATGCCTCATACTCCTCTCATGCACTCACACACCTAACCAACATGACCCTTCATCACTAAAAGTCTAGTAAAGACACCGCAAAAAACAGTTCGGGTGAAGTGAGGTCCGAGATCAGTGTCTGCTGCGGGGCCGACAGCTTCACTGGTGTACTCTCAGCCATATAATTGCATGGCCGTCTCTCACGCGCGTCTGTCCCATTTCACAAAGACGTGATGAGCGGGGAAGCGCATCAGGGCCGCGTCAAAACTCAGTCGATCACTATCATTCTCCACTGACGCCTATCCATTGCACGCTCGCTTTCTACCTCCACACGGATGTCGCTCTTCTTTGAAGCCTGATTCATGCCCTCCATCTGCTCAAACTTTGATCTTCCTCTAGGCATACGCCTCCTCACCACCGCTTGCATCAGCATTTTGACTGGATTCTCTCTCTAAGCATCACTCCGACCATGCCTCTCAAACATTTCATCGCAAAAACATTGTCGTTTTTAGTCTTCCACTTTTGCCACTCTCGCCTCAACCACCCACAAAGGAGACAACACGAGTGAGGCGGGTAACTCCATTGAAGTGGCGTCAGGGGCCTGTACCCCTAGACACCTGACCACAGTGGAAGTCCTTCAACCCACCCTGTTTCTATCCTCGCGGGTGGGGATGGCACCGTTTGCGTAGTCTCAGCGGTGTTAACCTGGGCGCAGCGTGTGCGCTGCCTGGGCCTCAGGCCCACCGACACTTTCAAGACACCAGATCCACCACATACGCAGAAAAAATTTCATGGACAAGTGAACAATTATCATAATTTTTCCTACAAGACATTCATGTCCCACATGAGGTCATCTCTGCACGCGTCTTATTGGTGCGTTGCAGTGCAGCTGAGGGACATAAACACAATGTTCTGGTGTCCACGGTAGAAATGATAACCACACAGATGTCCATTTGTTAACTGCCACACAACCCACAAAGGTTATCCAGATAACAGCAATAACACTCCATCACATTCTTAAGCCAGTCACTCTTTCTCCCCTCCTACCTCCCCCCGTCTCATTGCGCGCGTGTGGGAGGGTATCGAGGTATTCGGGCGTTGCGCTGGCGCGGTTTCCACCACCGCAGGGGAAAACCAGGACTAAGAAACAGTAAAAACGGCAACGTCTCACCCACGCATGGTAGAGTTTTGACAACTACTCTTCATACAACCCACTCTTCGCTTCCTAACCCAATGTTCTACACCTCTTTACACTCGTCAGTGCGCCCAACACTCTAGATTTTAACTTGGTTTCAATCAGTCCAGTCATTTCCACATGAGAGCCCATGTACTTAAAACACTAAACTTCCTCCAATGCCTCTCCATTTAGGCAGAAACTGTTCCGCTCGCATCGTCATTCCTCAAACATCTCATCACCTAATTTACCCACGTTAACTTGCAGCGTCCGTCTCCCACACATTCTACCCAACTCCAACTCAAGCATTCACGATTTTTCCAAATCCGCCACCAATGCTGTATGAACCGCTAACAGCAACTGATCAAACTGCCTACTCCGTCTTTCCATTTGCTCCCAACACCTCCAAACCTTGGCCCAATACGCTCACGTTATCCTCCACGACCACTCCATCCGTGTATAGATGGAACAACCAGGGAGACATGATTCTACATCATCTTTGTCCCACTTTTATTGAAAACCAACCACTCACCTCGCTCCCTACTCTGACACACGCTCTCCTGCCAGTACAGAATCTTGAATTGAAGTCAATTTGGGGCTTTCCTTGTGCAGGGGGTGAAACGCCTTCTTGCCTGACGGCGACCCGCGCTGCAGACGACGCCGTGCGGCTGACCTGGACTCCACCACGACGTCGTCACAGGCTTCTCTTTTATAAGGTGGAGTGCTGACCAACTCCTACTCGGTTGCCCTAGGAGGAGTTGAGACGTTACGCTCCTTAATGCAAGTTACGGTTGCCCTAGTACGAGTTGGGACGTTACGCTCCTTTGTACAAGTTTTTTAGATAACTGTATCCTCACTTTTCTTATTTTTTACTGTTCTCATACATAGGGTTTACCGTTTGTGTGCAGATCTCTTGCATGAGATCCCGTTTCGTATCGCTTTAGTGTCCTCGGAGAATATTCTGAGGGCACAATTCCTAATACCTTCACAACAATTTCCATAATTTATTGTTCTTATTAGAGGCCTTTTGCCGGGGCGTTAGATTCTTGCTACCGTATCCACCGCTTGTTGTAGAAGGCGACTAAAAAGGCGCCCCGTAGCCGGGAGTAGAATCGTGCCACCGTAACCCCTGTGTGTCGTAAAAGGCGACTAAAAGGGGCGGGGCGAAGGGGCTAGGTTTCCCCTTCGTTGTAAGACCTTTCCTCAAAGACGGCAAAACGAGCGGGGGAGGAGAGGCTTACCCCTCTCCAAACCCTATTGTTAGGGTTGCTGAATGTGCGTGGCTGTAGTACGAATGAAGTAAAGACGAGAGAGATTGGTGAGATGTTGTGAGGAGGAAGTTTGATGTGTTGGTGCTGAGTGAGACGAAATTGGAAGGTAAGGGCGAATGTGAGTTTGGTGTGGTAAGTGGAAGAAGGTCTGGTGTAGAGGAAGTTGGGCACGAGAAGGTGTGATATTGACATTGAGTGATTCGGATGCCAGTTTTGGGAGAAAGACTTGTGGCGGACATTACCAAGGAAGAGGTGCAGGAGGCGGTAGTGGTGATGAAAGCAGGGAAGCCCCTGGTTTGGAAGGCGTTGCGACCGAGTGCCTGAAGAAGGGTGGAGTAACGATTGTCGAATGGTTGGTGAGGTTACTGAACTTGTTTTGTGGCAGGCGGGGTACCGATTGAGTTACGCAGTGCTTGCATGGTTCCGTTACATAAGGGCAAAGGGCATAAAAATGAATGCTGCAACTCGAGAGGTATCAGTCTGTTATATTTGGTTGGGAAGTTGTATGGGAGAGTGCTGATCAAAAGGATTAGAGGAACAGTGTGGCTTTAGGCGTGGTAGAAGGTGTGCCGATCAGATTTTTGCAGTGAAACAGGTCTGTGAGAAGCATCTTGCAAAAGGAAAGGATGTGTTCTGGGCCTTCATGGATCTGGAGAAGGCACACGACAGGATTGACAGGAAAGCGCTGGGGAGGGTGTTGCGTTTGTATGGAGTGGGCGGACATCTGTTGAAAGCGGTGCAGAGCTTCTATGTTTTCCAGCCGAGCATGTGTCAGAGTGGGAAGCAAGGTGTGTGATTGGTTCACAGTGAAAGTGGGACTGAGACAAGGCTGTGTGATGTCTCCCTGGCTGTTCAACCTCTATAAGGATGGAGTGGCCAGGTAGGTGAACGCGAGTGTGCTGGGTCGTGGCTTGGAACTGTAGAAAGCGAATGGGCGGAGTTGGCAGTTGAGCCAGTTGATATTCGCGGATGATACGGCCCTGGTTGCGAATTCAGAGGAGAAGCTATGTAGGCTAGTGTCTGAGTTTGGTAGAGTGTGTGAGAGGAGGAAGCTTCGAGTGAACGTGGATAAAAGTAAAGTAATTGGATGCTCAAGGACTGTCGATGCGAGCAAAATTAGTGTCCCCCTAAATGGAGAGCTCTTTGAGGAAGTTCAATGTTTTGAGTACCTGGCTCCCATGTGAAGATGACTGAACTAGTGGAAACTGTATTGAAGGTGCGAGTGAAGGAGGGGTGTGAAGTGTTGGGGGCACTGAAGAATGTAATGAGCTGTAGAACGTTGGTGATGGAAGCAAAGAAAAGGCTGTATCACGGTGTTGGGTTCCCAACTGTGCTTTACGGAGCTGAGACTTGGAGGGTGAGAGCAGAGGAGACGAGAGAATAAGGTTGAATGTTCGAGATGAAATGTTTGAGGAGCATGGCTGGAATAATGCTGAGAGACCGGATCACCAATGACGTGGTTTTAATCAGAACAGGGATGGTGAAGAAGATGGAGGACAGAGTGGATTCGCGTGTTGAGATGGTTCGGGCACATGGAGAGGATGGATGAAGGAATATTGGTGAAAAGGGTGATGAATGCGGAGGCGAGTGGTCGCAGGCCTAGAGGTAGACCGAAGTTTGGGTGGATGGATGGTGTGAAGCTGGCATTAGGAAGGAGAGACATGAATGTGGAGGTAGCGAGAGAGCGTGCAATGAACAGGCGTGAGTGCAGAATGGTTGTGAATCGCTGATTTTGACGCTGCTCTGATGTGCTTTCCTGCCTTTGGCATAACGTTGTTGGGATGGCCGGGGGGGGGGGCGCTATTATGACTCGGCGGGAGTGAACCAGTGATAACTGTCGGGCCCTGCTGCTGACAACGAATCCTCGGACCGCACTCGTGACCCAGAGTGTGTGTTGCGGGGTTACCGGCCGGACCCTTTAGTACAAAAGGGCTAAGTTGTGTGAGTGTGAGCGTATGAGGTGCGTCTTGCCGTCGGCCACCCCTCTTTCTGGGGTGCGGCCTAGTGTCTGCATCTGTATTGTTCCTATCCATCACTTGGAAGTTGAAGTTGTAGAACCGCGTAGATTCACGTGTTATGAGGTGGTTCGGACTCATGGTGAGGATGGATGATAGGAGATAGATAGAATTGGTGAGGACACCGGAGGTGACTGGTCGCAGGCCTAGAGGAAGATCGAAGTTGGGGTGGATGGATGGCGTGAAGCAGATTTGATAAAGGGGTCCATCTGCACCGGAGCTTTGTTGCGAGTCTCTGCTGGCTCCTCCTTAGGGCGCTTAAGAGGGAGAGACATCAGTGTGGCGGTAGCGAGAGAGTACGCAATGGATAGGCGTGAGTGGAGAATGATTGTGAACGCATGAGTATTAACGCGGACCCGATACGCTTTCCCGTCCTGGCTGTCTCCTTGAGAAACGAGATGGACGTGGGTGGGTAAGGGCCCGATAATTAGGGCGCTGTTCGGGTAAACCAAATAAAGCCGTCGGGCGCTGTCGCTGACACTGATCTCGGAACTCATTCATGACTAAAAGTGTATATTACCGGGTCCTGGCGCTAAATGGCTTCGTTTTGTACGTGTGTGTGTTTCTGAGATGGGTGTGAGGTGCCTATTGCCATCCACCCCTCCCCCCTATCTGAGTGATTTGGCCTGGTTTGTGCATCCAGGCATATCACTTTCAAAAAGCGCTTGATGAGATGACAATACTAAGTCGCTCCTGAATTGTTTTTTACTCTAGTCGCTTCCATTACAGTCTATCATATCCCCAGGTGCAGTACCGCGTGGTGCAGCCAAAGCGTGGGACCCTTCCCGCTCCCTTGCCCGGCCTGCCCCCGTTCACCGGGAACGGAGGCCGGCAGTGGCGCACTGACGATACCACCATCCACGCCGGGCACAACACTTCTCTGGTGGCTGGTCTCACTCCGGGCCTCACCTACAAGTGAGTTGTGTACGGGTCAATTCAAGACGGTGACACAACACATTCCTGGTGGCTGGCCTCATGCCAAGCCTCCTTTTACAAGTTAGTTGTTTAACGAGCTGTTCCAAAACTCTAACACAACACCACTCCGGTGGCTGTTCTCACGCCGGTCTTCACCTTCAAGGTAGTTGTATGACGGGCCGTTGGAAGAGAGACACAAAACCTCCCTGGTAGCTGGTCTTTCGCCGGGCCTCACCTACAAGTTAGTTGTGTGACCGGCTGATCTAAGACAACAGAGACAACATCTCTCTGGTGGCTGGTCTCACGCCGAGCCTCACCTACAAGTGAGTTGTGTGATCAGGCGCTCCACCACAGAGAGTCTGACCCTAAATATTTTGAGCGGATACTGGGAGCGAGGTGAGTGATTGGTTCACAGTGAAAGTGGGACTGAGACAAGGCTGCGTGATGTCTCCCTGGCTGTTCAACCTCTATATGGATGGAGTGGTCAGGGAGGTGAACGCGAGTGTGCTGGGTCGTGGCTTGGAACTGTTGGAAGCGAATGGGCAGAGTTGGCAGTTGAGCCAGTTGCTATTTGCTAATGATACGGCCCTGGTTGCGGATTCGGAGAAGAAGCTATGTAGGCTAGTGTTTGAGTTTGGTAGAGTGTGTGAAAGGAGGAAGCTTGGAGTGGACGTCGGTAAGAGTAAAGTAATGAGATGCTCAAGGAATGTCGATGCGAGCAAAATTAGTGTCACCCTAGATGGAGAGCTCATAAAGGAAGTTCAGTGTTTTAAGTATATGGGCTCCCATGTGGAGATAATTGAACTACTGGAAACTGAAGTGAACGCGCGAGTGAAGGAGGGATGTAAAGTGTTGGCTGCACTAAAGAGTGTAATGAGCTGTAGGACGTTGGGTATGGAAGCAAAGAGAGGGCGGTATGAGGGTGTTGTTGTCCCAACTGTGCTCTACGGAGCGGAGGCTTGGGGGTGAGAGCAGAGAAGAGAAGAAGGTTGAATGTATTCGAGATGAAATGTGTGAGGAGCATGGCTGGAGTAACGCTGAGAGACCGGATCACCAACGACGTGGTTCGAAACAGAACAGGGATGGTGAAGAAGTTGGAGGACAGAGTGGATTCGCGTGTTCTGAGACGATTCGGGCACATGGAGAGAATGGATGAAGGGAGATAGGTGAAAGTGGTGATGAATGCGGAGTCGAGTGGTCGCAGGCCTAGAGGTAGACCGAAGTTTGGGTGGATGGATGGTCTGAAGCAGGCGTTGGGAAAGAGAGACATGAATGTGGAGGTGGCAAAAGAGCGTGCAATGAACAGGCGTGAGTGTAGAATGGTTGTAAATGGTTGATTTTGACGCTGCTCTGATGTGCTTTCCCGCCCTTGGCACCCCGCTGTGCCAAGGGCCATTATATAACGCGGCGGGGGTAAACCAGTGAAAACTGTCGGGCCCTGCTGCTGACGACGGATCCTCGGACTGCACTCGTGACCCAGAGTGTATGGTGAGGGGGTACCGGCCGGACCCTTGGACACAAAAGGGCTAAGTTGTGTGAGTGTGAGGTGCGCCTTGCCGTCGGCCACCCCCCTTTCTGGGGGATGCGGCCTAGTGTCTGTATCTGTATCTGTACTATTAGTAGTGACTGAAGTGACGTCACTTTGCCGCGCTAGAATTCCTCTTTGCTCCAATCTGACGTTTGACGTAATCTTCAGTTGAGTGCTGGTTGAGTCTGTTTTCATTGTAGTAAATTGAAGAGCTATTGGACTTTATCTTTGTTTAATCATAGCTTTTGTGTTTTTTATTTTGTTGCATTTTTTCTCTTATCTACAGCAAACGTATGTCCCTCCCTCGCATGTTGCAGGTTTCGCGTGGCTGCGGTGTTTGCTGGTCAGGACGACCGCGTGAGCCCCGCCTCTACCCGCTTCTTGCTCAGGCGCAGTGCTCCCCTCAGGCCGCCCCCCAATCCTCCAAGAATACAGGTCAGTCTTGATACTTCTTGGCATCCAAAAAGCTACAAATTTAATGACGACATGATTTCAGAAGTATTTGTTGTGTCATTTGCTTTTACGCCAGAGGGCTAAAATTTGGTTAGTGTGTGAGAGTGTGGAGAGGATTGCCGTCGTTCATCCATTTTATCGGGCTTGCGGCCCTGTGTCCATGTATGTTTGTACAGCTATTGTTTGCATTGAACAAAGGAGGGGACTGTTTGACGTGATGTTAAGGGTTTTGAAGTGTCATGTTCTATCCCATATAGCAGTAATTACTGTACAATCTGGCGATCGTCCATCTGTTATCCACAGTCTGTTTGGAGAGACAGCAACGGGCAGTTGGGTGTATCGTGGCAGTACAACGGCGAAACTGAGACGGACGGTTTCATCATCGGCTTTAGGGAGGCCAGTACTAACCAGCCGTACACCAAGGTAAGTCCACACTACCGGTCACTCGAGCAGACTTGTACCAATCTGCAGTGCAGTTAGTGATCGAACTCGTGCATGGAAGCTCTAGGTTTGAAATAACTCTTAGGAAGCATTGATGGAAGACAC
>SDVV010007395.1:0-17812 GCA_016164225.1 Gammarus roeselii
ATCCAGCGATTTTGTCCCCTCATTCTTCCATTCGCATGACTGTTCGAATCAGCAGTCATGCGAACCGTTGATATCCAGCGATTTTGTTACCTCATTTTTCCATTCGCATGATGTTCAAATCAACCGTTGTTATCCAGCGATTTTGTCACCTCATTCTTCCATTCGCATGACTGTTCAAATCAACAGTCATGCGAACCGTTGTTGTCCAGCGATTTTGTCACCTCATTTTTCCCTTCGCATGACTGTTCAGATCAACAGTTGTTATCCAGCGATTTTGTAACCTCATTCTTCCATTTGCATGACTGTTCAAATTAACCGTTGTCATCCAGCGATTTTGTCACCTCATTCTTCCATTCGCATGACTGTTCAAATCAATCGTTGTCATCCAGCGATTTTGTCACCTCATTCTTCCATTCGCCTGACTGTTCAAATCTGCAGTCATGCGAACCGTTGATATCCAGCGATTTTGTTCCCCATTCTTCCATTCGCATGACTGTTCAAATCAACCGTTGTTATCCAGCGATTTTGTCACCTCATTCTTCCATTCGCATGACTGTTCAAATCAACAGTCATGCGAACCGTTGCTGTCCAGCGATTTTATCACCTCATTTTTCCCTTCGCTTGGCTGCCCAAATCAACCGTTGTTATCCAGCGATTTTATCACCTTATTCTTCCATTCGTATGATTGCTCAAATCAACTGTTGCTATCCAGTGATTTTGTCACCTCATTCTTTCATTTACATGTCTGCTCAAATCAACCGTTGTTAACCAGCGATTTTGTCACCTCAATATTCCATTCGCATGACTACTCAAATAAACCGTTGTTATCCAGCGAGTTTGTCTCCTAATTTTTCCATTCGCATGACTTCTCAAATCAACCGCTGTTATCCATCGATTTTGTCACCTCATTCTTCCATTCCACGACTGCTCCAATCAACCGTTGTTATCAAGCGATTTTGTCACCTCATTTTTCCATTCGCATGACTGCTCAAATTACCCGTTGTTATCCAGCGATTTTGTCACCGCATTCATTCATTTGCATGACTGTTCAAATCAACCGTTGATAACCAGCAATTTTATTACCTCATTCTTCCGTTCGCATGACTGCTCAAATCAACTGTTTTTATCCAGCGATTTTGTCACCTCATTCTTCCATTCGCATGACTGCTCAAATTACCCGTTGTTATCAAGCAATTCTGTCACCGCATTCATTCATTCGCATGACTGTTTAAATCAACAGTCATGCGAACCGTTGATATCCAGCGATTTTGTCATCTCATTCTTCCATTCGCATGACTGTTCAGATCAACAGTTGTTATCCAGCGATTTTGTCACCTCATTCTTCCATTTGCATGACTGTTCAAATCAATCGTTGTTTATTCAACCGTCGTCAATTGCGGCAGTTGTATCATGTTCTATGTGGGAATACAATATTTTCACGTATATATAATTGGAATGTCAACTCGCACATTTATCCTCGATAACTTCTTTGTAAGTTCGTTAAAATATAAATTATTTAGATAAATATATAACTGGGCTTTGAAATAACTATCAGATTGAAATATTCAGACAACAAACCATATAATATAACTTTTTATAAGGACGCACTATTCGTTCATTCCTTGTTGTGGTGAATTGGATAATGCCAGAAACTCTCTACAGAAGACTTGTAACAACGTATTGATAGGCCACGATTGTGCATAAAACTTGGACCAATGTCGAGATGGAAACTTTGATGTTTGGCGTAGTTAGCGGTTGCCACCATTAGCCAACGGTGCTCGGTTCACAAATAAAAGGTTTGAACATCAATCTCGGAGCAGCGCTCCATTGCGAGACCTGTTCAGTCTCCATTATCTCCATTGCGAGACCTGTTCAGTCTCCATTATCTCCATTGCGAGACCTGTTCAGTCTCCATTAGATCCATTGTGAGACCTGTTCAGTCTCCATTATCTCCATTGCGAGACCTGTTCAGTCTCCATTAGATCCATTGTGAGACCTGTTCAGTCTCCATTAGATCCATTGCGAGACCTTTTCAAATAACACTAGCTCCATTGCGAGACCTCTTCCGTCTCCATTAGCTCCATTGCGAGACCTGTTTAGTCACCATTAGCTCCATTGCGAGACCTGTTCAGTCACCATTAGCTCCATTGCGAGACCTGTTCAGTCATCATCAGCTCCATTGCGAGACCTCTTCGGTCTCCATTAGATCCATTGCGAGACCTCTTCAGTCTCCATTAGATCCATTGCGAGACCTCTTCAGTCTCCATTAGCTCAATTGCGCGACCTGTTCAGTCTCCATTAGCTCCATTGCGAGACCTCTTCAGTCTCCATTAGATCCATTGCGAGACCTCTTCAGTCTCCATTAGCTCCAGTGCGAGACCTCTTCAGTCTCCATTAGATCCATTGCGAGGCCTCTTCAGTGTCCATTAGCTCAGTGAGAAGAGATGAGAGTCAAAGTTTCGGCAGCAGTGGGCTATCCTGCCAAGTTTGAAAGTGTTCGGGACACGTGTCGGCCAATAACCGGACACTTGAGCTTCCACAATACGGAATGCGCTTTAAATAAACCTTACATTATTGCGGATTCAAAGTTGTGTTTGATAATAGAAGTCTTACCAAGCATCAGCAACGATATTAATGGTTTTCTTTCCTTCAGCTTACACATAAAAGAAATAAAACAATGACGTCCAGGCAGATCCATGCATCAAATATTTAAAAAATATGAACCGCAAAAATAAAACTGTATACAATCTATCCCAAAGCGTTTCCCTATTCAATTAAAGACGCCATCCTAGTGGCCACCTAGTGGAGATTGCGGTCAATAAGACGGCGTCTTAGTGACCACCTAGTAAAGGTGGCGGTCAATACGACGGCGTCTTTCGAAAAGTTCAGTATCATATTTGGATTAGACGGATGGGGCACCCATCCTTTCCCTCTATAAAACACGCGTTCTCCGGGCTAGAAGTTTCGTCCTAACTTCTAAGACTGTTGGAACCATTAAAACGAATGGGCGGAGGAACTGTAAAGACAAACTTTTAGAGTAAAACATCGCCCCACATTCGTTCCCGAGGTCTTGGTAAAATTTTACGGCAATGTCGTGTAAAGCTTAACGGTAATGACATGGAAATGTTTTACGGCAATGATGTGGTATTGCTTTACGGCAAATAAAGTGTAATATTTTTTGGCTGTGGCGTGATAATGCTTTACGGCAATGGCGTGGTAGTACTTTACGGCAATGACATAGTAATGCCTCACAGCAAAGGTGAATGAGGGGAATCTCAGGAGTACAGTCCGTGGACTGTTTCTAATTTCTTCCCCATGCTCTAGGCCTCATTTTGGGGGTCAAAAAGCACCATTGTCGCCCCCAACGCTTGGTTCTTTGGTTTTACGTAGTTTTAGTAATACACATTTAACGGAAAACTATGCTTTCAGTCTCTCAAATTTAATGAGGCTGCGAAATTGAAGTTTCATTACCGCATCGAATAAATCATTTTTACCTACAGAATATTATCCCATTCTCTCACTGTTATAGGAGCTTCCTTTGTTGGTCCGAAGTCGCCTCGACGACATGAACATGAGCATTGAAGTACACTTTAAAGTCCAATTTTGATGAAGGGTTCACGCTCATTCTGCTTCTTTACTAGATTACAATATTCTTATTTTAAGCTGCATTTGTTACGAGAACTGGCAAATTTGGGTCATCGCCTGTTCATAGCTGTGAGGCTGTTGACTTTCAACTTAATAAGGGTCCGAATTGATCAATTGCCTCTGATCATATAACACTAACCTTGCGTTAAAATTTTGTTGTACACACTAACGTGATCTTCCTCAGAAGTTTGAACTTCAAATGAAAGATGATGATTCATCAAAAATTAGGAAGTTAAAATAGATGAAGCCAGTCCTACTTTACTGAGGGGTATTTATTACACGAACTATATAGCTCTCATTTAAATTTATAGTCAACCTCCTAAGTTTATGTTGACGTCCATTAAGTTCGGCCTTGCATACATTTATTTATGAGCAAGGTGACTGGGATGTCAGGTTTCGGTTACTTACCCGTTACTGGAATCGAAACCATTACGTTGTCCATATCTTAGCATCTTCTCTTAGGAAGTCCGTGTATCCAGGTTATTGGAATCGAAACCATTACCTAGTCCATATCTTAGCATCTTCTCTAAGGAAGTCCGTGTATCCAGGTTATTGGTATCGAGACCATGATCCTAGTCCATAACTTATGATATTTTCTTAGGAAGTCCGTGTGTCTGGGTTATTGGTATTGAAACCATTACCTAGTCCAAATCTTAGCATCTTCTCTTAGGAAGTCCGTGTATCCAGGTTATTGGTCGAAACCACGATCCTAGTCCATAACTTATGATATTTTCTTAGGGAGTACGTGAATCCAGGTTATTGGTATCGAAACTATTTCCTAGTCCATATCTTAGCATCTTCACTTAGGAAGTCCGTGTATCCAGGTTATTGGAATCAAAACCATTACCTAGTCCACATCTTAGCATCTTCTCTTAGGAAGTCCGTGTATCCAGGTTATTGGAATCGAAACCATTACCTAGTTCATATCTTAGCATCTCCTCTTAGGAAGTCCGTATATCCAGGTTATTGGTATCAAAACCATTACCTAGTCCATATCTTAGCATCTTCTCTTAGGAAGTCCGTGTATGCCGGTTATTGGAATCGAAACCATTACCTAGTCTATATCATAGCATCTTCTCTTAGGAAGTCCGTGTATCCAGGTTATTGGTATCGAAACCATTACCTAGTCCATATCTTAGCATCTTCTCTTAGGAAGTCCGTCTATCCAGGTTATTGGTATCGAAACCATTACCTAGTCCATATCTTAGCATCTTCTCTGAGGAAGTCCGTATATCCAGGTTATTGGGATCGAAACCATTACCAAGTCCATATCTTAGCATCTTCTCTTAGGAAGTCCGTGTATCCAGGTTTTATGCATCGAAACCATTACTTAGTCCATATCTTAGCATCGTCTCTTAGGAAGTCCGTGTATACAGGTTATTGGTATCGAAATCATTACCTAGTCCATATCTTAACATCTTCTCTTAGGAAGTCCGTGTATCCAGTTTATTGGTATAGAAACCATTACCTAGTCCATATCTTATCATCTTCTCTTAGGAAGTCCGTGTATCCAGGTTATTGGAATCGAAACCATTATCTAGTCCATATCTTAGCATCATCTCTTAGGAAGAACGTGTGTCCAGGTTATTGGTATCGAAACCATTGCCTAGTCCATATCATAGCATCTTCTCTTAGGAAGTCCATGTGTCAAGGTTATTGGTATCGAAACCATTACCTAGTCCATATCTTAGCATCTTCTCTTAGGAAGTCCGTTTATCCAGGTTATTGGAATCGAAACCATTACCTAGTCCATATCTTAGCATCTTCTCTTAGGAAGTCCGTGTATCCAGGTTATTGGTATCGAAACCATTACCTCGTCCATATCTTATCATCTTCTCTTAGGAAGTCCGTGTATCCAGGTTATTGGAATCGAAACCATTACCTAGTCCATATCTTTGCATCATCTATTAGGAAGTCCGTGTATCCAGGTTATTGGTATCGAAACCATTACTTTGTCCATATCTTAGCATCTTCTCTTAGGAAGTCCGTGTATCAAGATCAGTCTACCCTGCTGATACTAAATACATTTTCAGAGTATTTATTGTGTTCTTCTATCTCGGTGAGCTCGGGCAAGTAATGAAAAAAGTATTCAATTACTGCATTTTACCGAGCATCTTCATGTGAAAATGTATTTATTTACTGTATTTTACCGTGTATTTTTATATGGAAATATATTTCTTCTCCATTTTGTCAAGTATCTTCAAGTCTAAATGTATTTAGATACCGAATTTTGCTGTGTATTTTCAAATAAAAATGTATTTGTTATATTATTTTGCTGTGTATCTTCGTACAAAAATGTATTTAGTAACTGTGTTTTGACGTGTATCTTCGTGTTAAAATATTTGAGTATAACATCACCTGATCTCTGGTGTGCCTGCAACGCCACGAGTTGCGACGCTCATTACACACAGTTCACAGTATGGATAACAGATTATTATTCTCACTAATCCATACAAAAAGGGTTCAAATAATGTATCCGCAACATGTTTATTCCGTGTCTCAAAACACTTCTATTAATCACACTACTTTGGGCCATAATTCAATAAATGAATGAAGAAGTTATAAGTAACCTGATAAATCGAGTCAAATAAACGAAAACCTGTTCATGTTCTCGCTTGTTTGAGTTTGGAAGAGAGCGCTATTCAGCTTTGATAAGTTATTTGTTTACGTTCCAGCGAGTCTCGTTCTTCAATAAATCAATCCTGTAATGTCAATAACAAAAAAAACTCGACTATTTGCACAGAAATTTTAATAGAATCATATTTCATGCGAATGAAGGCAGTCAAATGGTCGATGCCATCCACGGGTGTATTCAATGCCATCCACGGGTGTGCTCAATGCCATCCACGGGTGTACTCTACGCCATCCACGGGTGTGCTCAATAACATCCACGGGTGTGCTCAATGCCATCCACGGGTGTACTCATCGCCATCAGTGGGTATACTCAATGTCATCCACGGGTGTTCTCACCGTCATCCCCGGGTGTGCTCAATGCCATCAGTGAGTGTACCAAATGCCATCCACGAGTGTACTCAACGTCATCCACGGCTGTACTCAATGCCGTCCACGGGTGTACTCAATGCTGTCCACGGGTGTAGTCAATGCCATCCACGGTTGTACTCACCGTCATCCATGGGTGTGCTCAAAGCCATCAGTGAGTGTACCCAATGCCATCCACAAGGGTACTCCATGCCAACCACGGCTGTATTCAATACCATCCAAGGGTGTACTCAATGCCAGCAATGAGTGTACCCAATGCAATCCACGAGTGTTCTCAATGCCATCCACGAGTGTACTCAATACCATCCACGGGTGTACTCATCGCCATCAGTGGGTATACTCAATGTCATATACGGGTGTGTTTAATGCCATCCATGGGTGCGCTCATTGCCATCTACTCATCGCCATCAGTGGGTGTACTCAGTGCCATCCACGGGTATACTGACCGCCATCCACGGGTGGGCTCAATGCTATCAACGGGTGTACTCATTGCCATCAGTGAGTGTACCGAATGCCATCCACGAGTGTACTCAATCCCATCCACGGGTGTACTCAATGTCATCCACGGGTGTGCCCAATGCCATTTATGGTTGTACTCATTGCCATCAGTGGGTATACTCAAAGCCATCCACGGATGTACTCAATGTCATAAACGGGTGTGTTGAATGCCATCCACGGGTGTACTCATTGCCATCAGTGGGTGTACTCAATGCCAACCACGGGTCTATCAATGCCATCCACGGGTGTACTCAGGAACAAATGGTTGCTTGCCGCTAGCTGATTATAACGAGGCTGTTGTTAATACAAAAAAAAACATTCCTTCGTGAGCGAATTTTAATGTAATTAGTACGATGTTGCGGTTATACACTATTCTTCATGTAATTAGTACGATGCTGCGGTTATACACTATTCTTCATGTAATTAGTACGATGCTGCGGTTATACACTATTATTCATGTAATTAGTACGATGCTGCGGTTATACACTATTCTTCATGTAATTAGTACGATGTTGCGGTTAAACACTATTTTTCATGTAATTAGTACGATGCTGCGGTTAAACACTATTCTTCATGTAATTCGTACGATGCTGCGGTTATACACTATTCTTCATGTAATTAGTACGATGCTGCGGTTATACACTATTTTCTATGTAATTAGTACGATGCTGCGATTATACACTATTCTTCATGTAATTAATACGATGCTGCGGTTATACACTATTCGTCATGTAATTAGTACGATGCTGTAGTTATACACTATTCTTCATGTAATTAGTACGATGCTGAGGGTATGCATTATTTTTCATGTAATTAATACGATGCAGCGGTTATACACTATTTTTCATGTAATTAGTACAATGCTGCGGTTATACACTATTCTTCATGTAATTAGTACGATGCTGCACTTATACACTATTCTTCATGTAATTAGTACGATGCTGCAGTTATTCACTATTCTTCATGTAATTAGTACGATGGTCATTACTCCACTCTCATGGTCATTACTCGAACATCTCATTAATGTACTTATAACCGTATTACCTCACAGCTTCCTCGTCTCACACACACTACCAAACTCCGACACAAACCCAATGCACTCGCCCTGACCACTCCAATGGTATTTATTCAGGAAAACGGGTAGAGCCAATTAAAAAATCTCAGCATTGGAGTGCTGCACTGACCATTAGATTTCTAAATTCTTATTCATCTCTGATTAGCAATCTGAATGAAAACACGCATTTCAGTTAGAATTATACCCCCTGAAATGCAAATGAATCAATATAATAGACGGAATATGTAAGGCTTAAAAAAAACTTAAATATTCATATATTAAATGAGTCGTGAGGAGAGCTCTCAAGTCAATTGTCTATTACCATTTGATGAGCACATAGTAATACAATGAATAGACCCTTACTGTCGCTCTGCACGAATAACAAAAACAAAGGCGAGCTTTCAGATCATCCAATATTACGTACAACTCAGCTTCAATATTTATGTCCATGGAGATGGTTTTTCTTGCTTGCAAGGTTCGAACTGATGTTATCATGATGGATACAAATAATAACTAATGCTCCTGCTGATTGATGATGAAAAAAAATCCCGAATTATTGATTATTTGTGATGAGGTTCGTAGTATAATAATTCACGCAGTGAAAGCATTTCCTTGTTTGGTATTCGATCAATTGATGTCAAATACCGCTTCCACTCGCCTGTGAACGGATTAGTGTGAAAAGGGAAACAAATAATTGGCTGTGTTTCTGATTATTGTGTTAACAGCGGTTATTGGATGTAAAACCTGCTCTGTTTTAGGCTCCGGAACGTGAAAATAAATCCGTCGGAGCGGCAGACGAATGTCACCAAAATATTTCGGTCTGAACATTACAGAAATACTTGATTCTTTGAACTGATGGTTCAGGCCTAACTATTTATTTGACTTGAAAAGTTTCAACACTCTCACTAAAAACTTAGCCCAATTACTGTGTTATTGCGATAAAACGCAGAGCAATAACTGTGTTATTGCGACACTATGCCATTGCAACACCACAAAGTTCAATTACCGTTACTGCGGCACTGCACAGGCCAATTACACTGTTAATGCCACACCACACAGACCAATTACTGTGTTAGTGCGGCACTGCATAGGCCAATTACAGTGTTAATGCCACACCACACAGACCAATTACTGTGTGATTGCGGCACCGCACAGGCCAATTACAGTGTTAATGCCACACCACACATACCAATTACTGTGTGATTGCGGCACTGCACAGGCCAATTACAGTGTTAATGCCACACCACACAGACCAATTACTGTGTTATTGCGGCACTGCATAGGCCCATTACACTGTGAATGCCACACCACACAGACCAATTACTGTGTTATTGCGGCACCGCACAGGCCAATTACACTGTTAATGCCACACCACACAGACCAATTACTGTGTTATTGCGGCACCGCACAGGCCAATTACAGTGTTAATGCCACACCACACAGACCAATTACTGTGTTATTGCGGCACTGCATAGGCCCATTACACTGTGAATGCCACACCACACAGACCAATTACTGTGTTATTGCGGCACTGCATAGGCCCATTACACTGTGAATGCCACACCACACAGACCAATTACTGTGTTATTGCGGCACCGCACAGGCCAATTACACTGTTAATGCCACACCACACAGACCAATTACTGTGTTATTGCGGCACCGCACAGGCCAATTACAATCGAAACCGTTTATTACAAGAAGATTGTACAGTTTACATATTAGTTCATTTTACATGTATGATATTTCATAGTAGCTACAAAATTGAAGGCCCTATCTAAGATATTTAGAGCTTCTGGAGCAACCCAATTCTTATGTACTAACCTATCAATATTATCTAGCCTAAAATACTTAAAAATGAATGTATCTTGATTTAATAAGCCTGGACACCAATTGAAATCAAACGGAGGCATAGCTAAATACCTGAAACTATTTGATAAAAGAGTCCTATTAACGTTTAAAGAATGAAATCAAGGTTGTTGAGCTAGTAATTCATGTGCTTCTAACAAAGTTGCAGATACAATTACGATTGAAAAACGGCGAGAAAACAATAAAGCGACAATAAATCATTGTCAGGCTAGTAAAATGATAAGTATAACTCTGTCAGTTTTGACTTAAAGATCGATAGGGAACTATTCTGACGGTAAACAGGAGTTAGCGAGTTCCAAATTTGAACACAATTGAAGTGTATACTTGATTTGATTTTGGATCTATTATAGCGGGGTATTACAAGCTTATTCGCATTTCTATTGTTATGATTGGGCACGTCCGAATTTTTTTGAATTGAATTTAATTGTTTATGATCATTGTTTCTGTAAAAAGTTTTGAACGCGTAAAGGGCAAGTTAAAAGTTATATTGATCTTTCAGTTTCAGGATATTCATGGCTTTAAAATGATGATTAGTAAGGGAATTGAATGAAGGTTATTTATGGCTCTAATAGCTTTCGTCTGCGGTGCAAATATTTTATTCGTTTTATTTTTATCTGTTCCGTACCAGGCTTCGATTCCATAAGTTAAAAATGGCTGGAACAACGTGAAATAAAGGGTTGTAAGGACAGATTGTGGGAGAAATTTGTTTAATTTATAAAGAACGCCAATAGATTTTGACAAATTAGATGATATGCTATCAATGTAATTTTTGAGTGTCAGATTTTTATCAATATATACCCCAAGGAATTTAGTGTTGTCTATCTAATGAATTCTATCGCCTACAATTTGTATTAGTGATAAATTTAATTCATGCCTATATGAGAATAATATGTAGCTAGTTTGTTTTTTAACATCAATTCCAATTGGGTTCGTTTTTAGCCTCTTGTTGAAATGCTCGAGTGCCATGTTAATTGAGTCAGTTTATTCGTTTATGGCGTTTGAAGGGATGCAAGTCGATAATGTACTAGTATAATTAAACAATGTATACTTGAAAAAAGACGATGCGTTAACTATGTCGTTCATAAAAGTTATGAATAGCAAGGGCCCTAAAATGGAACCTTCCCTGAGGAATACTATGACTAATATTGAGCATGATGGAGTTGATTCCGTTGACAGTTCCATATTGCTTTGGGTTGGACAGGTCTGAAGGGAGCCAATCACAAGCTATTCCACGTATTCCGTAGGACCTTAGTTTAGATAATAAGAGTAAATGATCAACACAGTCAAGGGCCTTACGAAAGTCGAGAAATAGAGAGAATACAGTGTAGTTTGACTCTACGTTATTGAATAATTACTGCAGATGATTTAATATTGCTTGAGTTGTATTTTTATTGGACCTGAAGCCATACTGGTTTTGATGAAGGATAGTGTTTACATTCAATTAACGGAATAGTTGTTTGCGAACTATTTTTTCAAATATTTTGAAAAATAAGGGAAGTGCTGAGATGTGTAGATAATTTCCTGTATAAGTCTTATCACCACCTTTGTAAATGGGTGTCACTCTAGCAATTTTTAACGAGTCAGGAAATTTTCCTTCAATTAAGGAATGTTGACAATCGAAGATAGGATTGGGCTAATATATTCGTTAACTTCTTTATGATACTGATGGAATAACTATTGATATTTCTAGATTTTTTAATGATAAGATAATTAAGGTGATGTCTTGAGCAGAAACTTGGTGATGTCTTGAGCAGTGTAACTTCACCAAAGTGAAGGCTCTTTTACACCATGGAAAGAACCAGGTACAAAGTCTGATAGCTACATAAGATTCATCACATCAATGACTGTTTGCTATAAAAAAATCGAGTAAAAACAAGTAAAATGCATAACCACAAAATAATGAACGGCACTTTTGTATTATGGTTAGTATTGAGTTTATATTGGTAATGAGTAACAACCAATTTTTATTTATTATCGCTCACGTTGTAAATAAGTGTGAGCGGATAGGACTCAGTGTCGTCTCTCTTGGCCTCATTATCGCTCACGTTGTAAATAAGTGTGAGCGGATAGGACTCAGTGTCGTCTCTCTTGGCCTCATTATCGCTCACGTTGGAAATAAGTGTGAGCGGATAGGACTCAGTGTCGTTCCTCTTGGCCTCATTATCGCTCGGAAATAAGTGCGAGCAGATAGGACTCAGTGTCGTCCCTCTTGGCCTCATTGTCGCTCACGTTGGAAATAAGTGTGAGCGGATAGGAGTCAATGTCGTCCCTCTTGGCCTCATTATCGCTTACACTGGAAATAAGTGTGAGTTAATCCGCTCCAGCTCATCCGCTCTTATTGCCAAGGATGCCCCGTGCGCGCACATGTCCTTGTTTGGGGCAATTAAGACACCAGAGAGCGTAATTACGAGAACAGACAGCCCGTGGTCATGCCGTTAAAAGACGGCCAAAGCCCTTCAACTGCTTCACAAACACCCATGAAGAAGGGCGAGCTATCGCTAGTATTCCAGATGAGTGTTCAGACACGGGCGAGAGGTTGTCACCAAAAAAACTGTATTCGAACACATGTATAAAATTGAAAACATTTGTTTGCCCATTTACTCCCGTTCATTAGGAGATCGAATATAAACAGAACGGAAATGAAGTATTACTTCTGGTTCCAAACGTATAGATATGATTGTTCTGTAGTAAAAACCACTACAATACGTTTCAGCTGTGTTCAGATATGACAATAGAAGTACACATTGAATGAAATTCATTGAAATAAGTACACATCTTTTATTCGTATCATTGTTTCACAAATGTTCCACGACTGTTATTAGTACTGTCGCCTTTCAACCGGAAATGCTTCATGTGCCATGTGCAGCATAATATGAGAGTGCTGCTTTAATGTAAGTAGACAGAACAATATAAGGAAATGCTTTATGTGCCATGTGCAGAATAATATGAGAGTGCTGCTTCAATGTAAGTAGACAGAACAATATTAGTGTGCCTGTTAACATTAATATGCAGAATAATTTTAGTGTGCTAGATATTATTAGCGTGTATAATAATGTTTGAGTGCTGGTTAATATTAGTGTGCAGAATAATATTAGAGAGCTGGTTAATATCAGTGCAAAATAATATTAGTTAGAGTGCTGGTTAATATTAGTTTGCAGAATAATATTAGAGCGCAGGTGAATATCAGCGCATAATAATATTGGAGGGCTGGTTAATATTAGTTGTAAAATAATATTAGAGGGCTGATTAATATCAGTGCAGAATAATATCAGAGTGCGGGTAATATCAGCGCATAATAATCTTGGAGTGGTTGTTAATATTATTTTTGAAATAATATTTGAGTGCTGATTAATATCAGTGCAGAATAATATTAGAGTGCGGGTTAATATCAGTTGGCAGAATATTAGATTGCTGGTTAATATCAGTGTGCAATATACTATTACAGTGCTGGTTAATATCGATGTGCAGAATACGCTTCAAGTGCTGGTTTAGATTAGTGTGCATAATAATAATGGAGCACGGGTTAAAATCAGTGCAGTATAATATTAGAGTGCTGGTTAATATTAGTGTGCAGAAAACTATTAGAGTGATGGTTATTATCTGTCTGCATAATAATATTGGCGTGCATAATAATATTACAGTGCTGGTTATTATCAGTGTGCAGAATACTGTTAGAGTGCTGGTTAATAACAGTGTGCAGAATACTATCAGAGTGCTGGTTATTATCAGTGTGCAGAATACTGTTAGAGTGCTGGTTATTATCAGTGTGCAGAATACGGTTAGAGTGCTGGTTATTATCAGTGTGCATAATACTGTTAGAGTGCTGGTTATTATCAGTGTGCAGAATACTGTTAGAGTGCTGGTTATTATCAGTGTGCAGAATACGGTTAGAGTGCTGGTTATTATCAGTGTGCATAATACTGTTAGAGTGCTGGTTATTATCAGTGTGCATAATACTATTAGAGTGCTGGTTATTATCAGTGTGCAGAAGAACATTAGAGTGCTGGGTAATATTAGTTCATGCTTTTTCAATAAATAATTCGAATAATCCTCGCTTCGCTGTCAACTGAGGATCGCTGGGACTAGAAAGCGAGCGATATAATGTTATGATAATCAGTACTAGTGACAGCGACGGTGCAGGAGAACAACGGTTCCTCAAATTCTATCTGTCAAATAAACATGTCGATTAACACGGGTTTGAATGAGTACGCGTATTCGGGGACAAACTTTCATAAATATATATAATCAGGAATATCAAGGAAATGGGGACATTTCGTGTCTCCTATATTGAATTTTTGTCTTAATCGTCCCTGTCGTCGCAAGGTGACATCCTCACCTTGACCCATCATGCCCCCTATTGGCAATCTTCACTATTGCCACCGAATGTCAGCCCCAACTTGACCCCCATTACTCTGCCCCTTTACATCCAAGCCTTCCAATGTCACAGTTGGCAGCGTATCCCTGACTCGTTGATGTGCTCCCTTACTCACAATCCTCTCTATTACCATCAGGTAGCCGCCCAACCTTGATCCGCTGTTCGTCCCCCTTGCTCTCAATGCTCCCTTTGTAACCAGGAGGCAGCCATCGTTGACCCACTGCTTTAATCCTATCTTCCCAATCCTTCAAGTCTCATTGCCATTTTTGTCTCTTGGTGTGATAGCCATACCATGACCCGCAGATCTGCCTACCTCCTCACAATCCTCTCTACTGTCAGCAGGCGACTGCCCCACCTTGTCCCCTTCTTTGCCACCATAATCCCGGAACTTTTTTTTGTCACCATGGTGAACATCCACCTTGACCCGCAGCTCTGACTACTTACTCTAAATCCTTCCTAATGACATCAGGTGACAGGCCCC
This sequence comes from Gammarus roeselii, assembly GCA_016164225.1. Lineage (NCBI taxonomy): Eukaryota > Metazoa > Arthropoda > Malacostraca > Amphipoda > Gammaridae > Gammarus > Gammarus roeselii. The sequence continues at coordinate 14,920 of SDVV010007395.1, forward strand.
TCTGGGGCTGCCGCTCATAATAATATCCCAATAATACTCATCCCAATCCCAATAATACTCATAATAAGAATAATATTCAAAGAAAAAGAAGAGTACAAATAAACATGAAAAATAATTATTCACGAGATGCTTCATGGTATTCTGCTGTTTAACAAAGCATACCTTACATTAAGAGCACACATTTGCATGATTCAAGGGTACAACTTTATGAGACAAGTTATTCTGTTTACACGTCGTGCTCGCATTTTCCATGGTATAGATCAGTGAGTGTATTCGAATTCGTGCAACAGCTGATATCAACTGGTAGAGAATACAATGGATTAAGTTTAAAAGTCATTCTCATGCATATGGTCCTGACATACTGTAAATGCGTTCGGCTGTCTTGAGACACGTGTTCCATGTCGATGCGTAGCGCAAAATGCGTTCGAATATCGTGTACAAAATGGAATTGACGTGCATAGTTATATATTAGACAATAAGGAGAACAATAAGGAGAACAATAAGGAGAACAATAAGGAGAACAATAAGGAAAACAATAAGGAGAACAATAAGGAGAACAAAAAGGAGAACAAAAATTCGCGAGTGATCAGTTTATAAAATATTTATTAGGAATTGCACATTTCTGGTTCCAAGTGAACTCTACAAACTCCTAATAAAAGAATGGATAACACGCAAGGAATCACAATAATCAACTAGCATTTACAAGTCACAAAACATGAACAAATTATCATACAGAAGTAAATGCTAGGCCACATGTGCAGGGATCGCACTACCAAGATAATGTATAGTGAAGATACTTAATTCAACCAACTCAGAGTTTTACAAAGTGCATGCCATCAGAGCTGAGTTCCAAACGCACTACACAGGCATGAGTACTCGAAATAGTTCAATGTAATTCTATTGCCATGCAGCCTATCAGAGCGAAACAAGGACAATCTAAAGATATTATGAAAGACCGATCCCCTTTATTATCACCAGGTAGCATCCTCACTCCAAGTGACAGCTCACAACCCCAAAGCAATAACATTTTGCCAAGGCTCTTAATCTTCCCGTGACGGGTACCATAAATTAGGCTTTCCTTGAAAGTCAGCTCTGATACCAGGAGGGCGAAAGCCTGAGGCCACAAAGGCGAGGACAACAATTGTAGACCACGCTTTCGTGCTTCGTCAGGTATGAACATTGAAGTTACAGCCCCGACTTGGCACTGCATGAAAAACAGAATGTGATGTGCACCTTCAAGATATCATTCCATCTGTCAAGCCGCAGGTGCCGGAAAAGTGTGGGGAATGGGGACAATTTTCATGCTGCATGAGGAGGAAGACGCGACCCTTTACACTGGAGGCTGATATCAATGACAAGGAACACAGCTTCTTGTCATTAGCGTGTGTAATGGCGACTTGGTTTAATTGGCGTGTCAGTAGCTTATGTGGAGATTTCGCGGCAAGCAGCGACAGGCAAGATGCAGTGCGTAGATTTTTTCGTTCCTTTGACCGACTTCTGCAGGGAAGTTTTAAACAAAGTACTCAAAAAGTGTATTCAGAGGCGAGCTTGTAGCGAGAGAGAGAGATATTGGAAGGTCTTCCTGTAGATAATGGTAGGGATTTGGTACAATAGGAGCCGTGTCGGTCAGGGTGCATGGAGGAAGCCTCACGATCTTTTTATTTTGCATGGAGGAAGCCTCACGATCTTTTTATTTGCGATTGTTCAAAACTAAGAAAAAATACCAGAAGCACTTTGTTAAATGTCTGCAAAATGCGACTGATATGTCCAATGGCTAGTGGCAAGATAGAATAATGAAAGACGCAACGAGTGCTTTAAATCCCAGATCGGCAAGACCACAATGGATTCTGAAAGAGAAACGTACTATATTTTACACTAATCTTGAAAACAATTCATATACGTAGAATACGAATGTTTTTGTCCTCTGTTAATTTTCTTCTCGTTAAATCTGTACAAGAGTTCCTACATTTTATCCTAGAAACTGCACCTCTTTTTGTGAAACGTTTTTGACCGGGAGGGAGGGAGGTTAAGAAGAAAAAGCAGAATGGCTCTCTATAAAGTCATGAAAGGCATTTATGAAATCACTGCTGGACAATAGAAGGACTCCACGCACTGCTCAATTCATTTATTGCATATATGTGATGTTCAAGTATTTTTGAACGTTTATGTTTCAAAACTGACGTAAAAATTGAATTTTGAAGGAATATCCGAATCGTTCACTGTGGATTGCCTACATGCTCCAGCGATTTGTTCTGGATCTCTTGCTTGAAAAAAAAATTTGCTGGGCCGAACACTGGGAAAATATAAGTTTTTGTTGGGTTCAAACCTATTTAAAGAGAAACAATTGGTCGACAGCACGAAATGTCAGCACAAATAAATGAATGTCACTTCCATTAAATCCTGGATAGGATTCGATTAAACTATAATCCGCAGTGAAAAATAATAATTGTCTATTTACAACCCTCTGCCGACATTAAATTCAGAAAATGAAATATTTTGAAATCAATAAGATCAGGTAAAAATATTTGGATGAAAAAGTTGATTGCATCACAAGTAGAAAGAAACAGTGATTCTCATTCACAGCGTCCAAAATAGTGCTCAGGAAAAAACTATTTCCAACAAACTCCAAATTGCATTAATGCATGTCAGCGATAGCAAGTCTAACCAATTAAAATAATACAACGGGTTCATGACCTACTTTGGAGAACTGTTCATCATGACAGCCAACGACGGGTTCATGACCAACTTTGGAGAACTGTTCATCATGACAGCCAACGACGGGTTCATGACCAACTTTGGAGAACTGTTCATCATGACAGCCAACGACGGGTTAGTGACCAACTTTGGAGAACTGTTCATCATGACAGCCAACGACGGGTTAGTGACCAACTTT
>SDVV010007396.1:3195-17811 GCA_016164225.1 Gammarus roeselii
TAGTATACAGCGGAGATGTATACAATTACCTACAGAACTGAACAGTTACTTCAGGGCAGCATCAAGCTTTCCTCAGAGGAGCAAAGCAGCATAGGTACTTCAGTTGGAGCAAGTTACAGATTGGTCAAACAGGCTGGATAACTACAGCACACACCCTCAAATGTCACATGCAGCTACACCATGCATTCTAATGCCAAAAGAGGTCAAGCACTAGGTGTGGAGTTGTTGCAGGCTAGTAGATGCAGTGGCTTCTAACATACTTGCAGAGGGTTGGTGGCTTACCTCTACATGGCTGTTAAGAACAACACTGAAGAGGACCCTTGGCTCTGCTAGTGATTAGTTATAGACTCAGTCACTCAGACTGGTGGCAGCCAGTTAAGAGCATGCAGGTTGAGCCCAAACAGAGTACAGCTGCAATAAATGACTGGGAATAAGGTATGCATAGTATGGATAAACAACATCCTTGGACCCAGGTATGTGCAATAAGCATGAATAGCAGTAAAGTAAGGTCGTGCAATTATCTCGCCAATTGAATCGAGAGAAAAACCCTAGGATGAATATGCGATCTCCCAGCCCCAGTTACGCCTCATCAAGAAGACCAGTATGAGTAAAGTATTGTACACTCACCAAAATGGGGCAGCAATTAATCTTGATGGGTCCTCTCAGATAGACAAGCACATGCAGGGTGCAGGTTGAAGCTGAAGCAGATTGCAGTATGAAGCAAGCAATAAGCAAGCCAACAATAAAATAGCAAGCAATCAACTAGGCAAGTAATACTCTGCCTGCCTAGCAGGAGAACACAGGGAAGGGAAATAAGAAAGATCAAATTATGAGGCAGAACACAAATGATAATAAATAAGTAAACAAGAAAATAGTTTTGTTCTGCCTCTTCAAAAGAAATGAGCAATTTGGTCTATGCACTTATCATGACTATTGTACAATAATATTTCAGATATTTCATTCAAATGTTTACCTGCAGCAACATAGGTACAGTAGCAAGCAAATATTTGTTTATGGTTAGTCTGTAACCAGAAAAACAAATTCGACTTACCGTATGAGAAATTCACCTTCATATAAAGAATACTTACGGTTCTATGTGTGCACAAAGCTTTGGAAAATGGACCTTGAAGATTTTACTTGGTTTAAAATCATGAATGAATTTATGCTCGCTACTGTACCCACAGAGCATGCAAGCCAGTCTGAACTTCAGCTTGAGACAGATCTTGCAGGTTGTTCAATCATATGAGAACAGTGAATGCAGCCTGACTATCAATAGTCAATTGGTTTATTCCCACCATCTTTTTAAAATCTGATCCTAGTCTAGCAGACTAAATCTAGCTTATGGTCGCTATATTTCTCAAAAAAATTGACAGCACCTACAGACAATCTTGGCAGTGCTTATTCCACACTCTAGTCTCATTAAAAAAACTCAGAATTGACTTGATATTGAAAACTTTCAAATTAGTTGATGAAGATAGGAATAGTTGAAAAATAAATGCAATGTTTGGTGGAGGTCCTGCAAATGTGGAATTTAGTTTTTAAATGACAAAACAATGTAGAGCAAAACAATCCAGTGTGGCCAAATGCCCAGCTAACTAACTTGGTCTAAATACAAAATAACTCGGTATGAAGGAACATTGAGTGTAGGACTGGTAATATAGGTTCCATTCAGGAGCTGCGGTGAAACACCGGAGGTGGCTGTTCCCCTTACCCCCTTGAGGTACGTGAATATAAAGGGATACGTCTTAATAATCTGAAGTCATGTCTTAAAACAGTTCACAAAATTTAAAATCTCCTCTGGGAATTTCTAGCGACGTTTTCGGATCTTACCTGCAATGAATCCTTGATCATTAGTAAATTAGCACATCTTGGACAGAAGTGCATCATCGTGAAAAAATAAATGGGGATGTTTTGATCAATTGATGATCATGTTGCAATGAGTAACATAAAATTCTGAGGAAACGATCAGCTGATAACTGATGATCAGTTTAAAACATGTCCCAACGGGAGGAAATGTTGCCAGTTTCTGAAATTGTCTACTAGAGAAACAAAAGAAATACACGACAGGGGCGATGTGAGAATGTAAAGAGAATGAATAGATACATGAAAAAAACATTCCTATCAAAGAAGTGCACGTCATACATATTGTGTCGGATTATCTTTCCTGTTATTTGTCGTAAAAGGGCATTTTTTAACCAAAGATTATTGTGGGAAACTGTACGTCAACTGCACATGGGGGTAAAGCAGCAGACCTTTTCTCATGAGATTGTGCATATTGAAGCAGATTATATCAAATTCAGCTTCCAAATTAGTGTTTCACTCGATGAAATTACAAATTTAGAGGGAGTGTGCGCCATCAATTTTTTTTAATAAAGTAGAGAATTGTATCATAGTAATACAGCAAAAACTAATTACAATTGGCACACGATATTCAAGATATCACCCTTTGAAATTGAAGATTTCTGATGTCATTCACTGATTTTCTTTTTTTCGACGGTTCAATCCCAACTCTCGTTCTTTGATGTGGGTGAACAACAGTTCATGACATCACAAACTGTAAAATTCAGGAGTTGATATCTCAAAACTTGTCTGTCCTATCTGTCCCGTTTTTCTACCATATCAATATGATGCATACATAAACATTATGACAAACAATATTTTGGCATGACATTGAGTTTTCAAAAAGAGATTCATGAGTAAAGTGAGTGTCTCAGCATTTTTACATCCATAGAAATACATAGATGCCAGTAAAATCGTCACTAATTCAGTTATATAAGTCAAACCTCAACAAACATTCGATCCTTAAGCTCTATTAAGTAGGGTGGAGTACATTTCGCGTCGCCAAAATTCTGTCTTCAATTTACATCCGTAGAATAGGGCACATTTGATAACAAAGCAGCAATTTAAAGCGCTACAGATACGATAATTTAGCTGGGGGAACAAATAGTACAAATAGTCTGAAGAAAAGCGCTCTAAATATTTTTTGCTTGAAAAGAAGGTCAGTCAATAGTCGACTGTTGCTAGCTCTACACGCCGAAGTAGCTGGTACGTGTAAATAGCTGGTAGTAGATTGTAATGGGTATCGAGCATTTGTGGGTGAATCTGTCCACGAAGCATCACTAACGTTTGCGTTCCGTTTGTCCACAAATAACAAAACAAGATAAACTGAATTTCTATTAATAAGCATGACACTTTTTTTGCTGAAAAATTAAGCACTGGATGAACTTATTATTTTCAGTCTGAAGAACACTTGAGAGTCAAAGAAGCAACAATTCCTAAGTTAGAAGTTATATCATTTTTCATAGAAGAAACACATCAAAATGTTATTAACAGGATATGAAACATGAACACTTACTGGACATGAAGATATAATGAAAAGTATGAACTGCATGCAGGGCTTCTTTAAATCCTCTGAGTACCACGAGGTCACTCGTGAATAACTGATTCTAATATTTTAATAATTTTATTAGTTATTGTTGCACTAAATTCAATACACAGTCATAAGAAGGGATTGTGCAAATATTTTGAAGTTGAATAATTAAAAAAAGTAGACTCTCTTAGAGAATCTATCAAGAAAATAAGTATCATGCGCTTGCTGCAGTGTGCGTAATCCCAGAGTAGTCTTGGTAGAATTGATGTTGAACCAACTGTAGAGGTCCTCAATTGCCCCTACAATAAAATTAATAACACAATATATGTAACATGTTTTTAGTGGTACTAAAGTACTCAGTCACATAAGTTTTAAAGGTAGGTACTTAGCTACAAAGATTGAAGCAGTAGTTACTCTTTCAAGGTACTTTGATATCAAAGACCCTAAATTTAATTTCAATAATGTCAATACGGGAATAGTCACTGTAGCATTGCTACTACTTCGGATCACGTAACTTATCAAATTATACTGCCACAGAAGTTCAGGCGGTAGCTATGTAATGGAAGTGGGATTGATTAAGATACAATGAAGGGCTGTTAGAGTTGCTAAAATAGTTAATCTTTGATCATTCTAATAATCGTTACAACAATAGGTACAATAGCTCTTGCCAATGCGGTTGCGTTTTCGCTTTCATTTGCATTCGCGCCTGCACTTGCACCTGCGTTTGTACTTGTAAGCGATAGCGAATGCCCACCCAAGCTATTAAGTGGCAAGGTCATGGAGCCCGCCATACCAATATCAACTCTGCGCACGCCAACCCGGGTTATATCCACTGAGGAGGACACCAAGGGTCCTGGTGACTATTTATAGGGTGTATAGCCAGTGGGGGTACTGCGGCACGCCCGAGAGGTACCCAAGGGTGGAACAGCCAGTAACGGGTGCCAGTCAGAGAGTGGTACGCCCGAGGTGCCCGGTTTAGTTTGTAGCCCAGGAGAGCTTGGTCCCAATGGTCATAACCCGAGTTGGCGTGCGCAGAGTTGGTGTTGGGATGGCGGGCTCTATGACCTTGCCACTTGAAGAGCTTGGGTGGGCATTCGCCATCGCTTACATACTTGTACATGTACTCGCAATTGTAATCATCATACGTGTCATACCAACCACACCTACCCCACCTTACCCCACCCTACCCCACCCTACCCCACCCCACCCCACCCTACCCCACCCTACCCCACCCTACCCCACCCTACCCCACCCTACCCCACTCCACCCCACCCCACCCTACCCCACTCCACCACACCCTACCCCACCCCACCCTAATTCGCTGGACCGATCTTTAGAACGTTTTGCCTGTTTGACATGGAGCCACGGAAAGATGGGATAGCGACTGTTTACTTGTTTCATTGTATTATTTTGCTCATTTCAGCGTATGTTGGTTGTTCAACGTACCGTTGAACTAACATATGCAAAAATAGAACAAAGCTTATGAGCTAATTACACAATACGGGAGACATATACACATTGTTATAGACATAGTAAATATCACATGCAGGTGACAGGTTGTACCTCACACATCTTATAAATTACAAACTTTCACCTCTACTATTAATGTATTCAATAAATTGAACTTGGATGCGCAACATTGTAATATTTACGTCGGACACAGTGCATTTCACGTTTGATAATTCAAATTGTGGCCTTGATGTGATATGTTTTGTTTATTTTTGTTAACGCCTGTTGGACGCATGTGTTGCGGTGTATTTTATTGGGCTAGGTTAGTAAATTGGGGTTAACGGTTTGAATTCATGATGCCCGGTTCACTCTCTCGTATTCCCACGCCATGTCCCCCGGAGGTTAAAGTGGGCTGCCGTTCGCCACTTTTTCAAAGCATTTGTCCGTACAGTGACCACGACAAGGCCAGGCATTATGATATTCTGATCTTTATATATGTACGCGGAGTCAGGTGGGATTCAAACATACCTGGATTGGTTTTGCCTGCTCGTAGGTCAGTCTTTACCTCCCCAGAAAAGGGTTGCTTGCTCGTTAAAAAAAAAAAAAACTAAGACGGTTCACCCTTTTATTTTTTGCGTCTGACCGGAGTCAGTGATTGTCGCTTAGGAACGACTTGCCTTCATCTCCCTTCATTTACCGAGCCATCGCATGATTTGTTTTGTCATTCATTTGAGAGGGGTTGGTGAAGGTTTGTTCATTCATTCCTCTATTCACGCATTTGCTCGTTTCACACTCACATATCGCATCAGTCCAACTTGCACATCCTTTGTCTTCGCATCTGACTCATCACACGACGGACATTTCTTAAAATTACGAACGGTGGTGCTCCCACTTGAAAAATTATCATGACAGTTGCACTATAGTTTCCTGAAATTGAATGCCGCACTTCTACGCAGACCTTAATGCTACACGGCTATTTATCGACAACACACGAAATCGACTTAACATGAAATAATATTGAAATTTAAAATAACACCTCGTGTGCTTAGACATGTCACCTGACCAATTGGTCAAAGAAATTTGTACCTACTGTGCATAGACATTTGAAACGGAAAAACAAGACACAGGTATGAACTTTGCCACAGAACGGGACATTAGATCATTTTTGGGTTAAAAAGCCTAATGTCGGATTATTTTTACATCTATCGAGCTCTACTTCGCGCCAGGTCTCATTTTGAATTTCTGTAAATAATATGTGTTGGGCCTTTTTCAACCAGTGATCATATTTTCAGTGATCGACTAAATCTAAATTTTTATCGCCAGTTGTCTACGTTCAATTGACACAAAAATTGCTTATATACTACAAAAGAGAACTTAAATACTACACCGGTGAACTACGGGCTATCTTAATAATTATCTACATGATTAAATTTTAATGGTTTTATTTTTCATATCCATTTTCTGATATAATTTTTAATTTTTGAGAATGATTATATGTATTTTTCTATGTATCAGGATTCGCTTTACGTCACCGCGATCCGTTTTTCTTGAGTAATTTGCATGACGACGATCCCGATGAATAATGCAGGACGGACATGTTGAATAATTTACGCGCACCTAATTTGAATTCACTTCAAAGCGAATTTAGGACTTATTTGCATATAATTTTGAAAATACGGAACTATTCAAAAGTTTTGTGAGGAAACCGTGATTGCTTTTCTCGAATTTTCCCTTCTTACGGGAAAACGGCCTATCGCGATGTATTACACTTGATTTGATGGGCTTCTTGATTCACTTCTTATTACTTTAATTACTTAAAGTTTGTATAAACATTTGTTTCTGTAGACCACCTGGAAGCTGTGAGGTTACGCATTCAAAGGAACCACATTTTCCTGGCCGCTGTCTGGTTTGGCCGACGTGATTGACTTTGTTCGTTCAGGTAATCGTAGACAAATTACGCGACACGAATGTGAGTGAACTGATTGACTTCATGGAAGGTAATTGCCATAATTGTATTACACGACACGAATGTGAGTGAACTGATTGATTTCATGAGAGGTAATTGCAATAATTGTATCCCGCTACACGAATGTGAGTGAACTGATTGATCTCATGAGAGGTAATTGCAATAATTGTATTACGCGACACGAATGTGAGTGAACTGTATGATCTCATGAGAGGTAATTGCAATAATTGTATTACGCGACACGAATGTGAGTGAACTGATTGATTTCATGAGAGGTAATTGCAATAATTGTATTACGCGACACGAATGTGAGTGAACTGATTGACTTCATGGAAGGTAATTGCAATAATTGTATTCCGCGACACGAATGTGAGTGAACTGATTGATCTCATGAGAGGTAATTGCAATAATTGTATTACGCGACACGAATGTGATTGAACTGATTGATCGCATGAGAGGTAATTGCAATAATTGTATCCCGCTACACGAATGTGAGTGAACTGATTGATCTATTGAGAGGTAATTGCAATAATTGGATTAAGCGACACGAATGTGAGTGAACTGATTGATCTCATGAGAGGTAATTGCAATAATTGTATCCCGCTACACGAATGTGAGTGAACTGATTGATCTCATGAGAGGTGATTGCAATAATTGTGCGGCCCGATCATTTAGAACGAAAAAGAAAGACTGTTGAGGCTTTTAAGACGAAACTTACATGTGTGATCTCATTCTGTTTCAGTGACTCACATTGGCACGTTTAATGTAATTTTTCTGAGGGAGAAGAAGTATTTGACAAGATGAAATATATTGTTATTGACTAAACACTGGTACCTTGTTTTTGTTCAGGGGAGGAGAAGCATTTGTCAAGAAAAATACATAGTTATTAACTAACACTAGTACCTTGTCTATGTTCTGGGGAGGAGAAGCATTTGATAATATAAAACAGTCATTGTCCAGCACTGGCACATTGCAATTGTCCTGGGAGGAGAAGAATTTGACAAAACAAGGACCAATTTCACTTGCCCCGTGTTCTGGGGATGAGAAGCCTTTGGCAACATTGAAGTTAATGTCTCACTCTAACAGATTGCTGTTGATCGTGGGGAGGAAAAGCCTTTGACAATAAATATTGTCAATGTCTACACTGACAAATGGACGATGTTTTGGGGAAGAGGAGCTTTTCACAATAAACAATGCATATTCAATATTTATCACTGGCCTATGGTCGCTGCTCTGAGAGAGGAGAAGCCTTTGACGAATAAAAAAGGTTGAAAATAAATATTGCTGTCTTCTTGGGAAGAGAAGCCCATGACAATGAAAAGACAAATATTTAACACTGGGATAATGTTCTTCTACAAGTTAAGACGGAGCAATTACCAATAATAAGTTCTTAATACTGTATAATATACTGCAAATTACCGGTGAGCAGCAACGAAGAAGAAGAGTGCTGGGCAGTGGGGGGTTAGGGGTGAATTAGTGCGAGGAGTGGAAAGGGGGGGAAGACGGAGGGGCGTGGCACTGGCAGCAAAGAAATAAAATTGAGAGAGAGAAGAGTTAGACGAGAGAGCATTGAGAGAAGGGAAAGAATATTTGCGTTTGTTAGTGAACGATAGGGAGGATAAGAGGAAAAAGAGGCAATGTACAAGAGGAGTGAAGAAAGAGATATTTTGAAAGAGTAGCTACTAAATGCAAGGAGGATGGGTCGGAAAATAATATTTGAACAGTAGCTGGATTGGGGGAGGAAGGGTCATGGAGAGAGGTAAGGAGGAGAGGAAGAACGAGAAGGGGGAGGGGGGGGGTCAGAGCAGCTACTGCAGTGCGGCATAGAGCAGCAGCCAGATGCCCCTGTTACAGAATGCTTGCTTCCATAGCCTTGATGCTCGTTGCTCTGCCTTTAGTACCTCTATGCTCTCTGGCTTACGCTCTCTGGCTTCGACCATTCATTACCAAAATGCAAACGTAATGGACCTGTTGGGAAGAGGATGTTGTGCTGTGTGCTGGGTGGTCGCGTGCGCAAACAAAGGATATCCAGCGACAGGTTATCCTTCGTCGGTTTTGCAGATGATAGTGCAGTTCATTCAACCGGAAAAATCTTAATGATACAATTACTCATGTGAATAATCAGTTGGTCCTCATTTCAATCAGATGCGTATCCAATAAGTTGACGCTAAATGTCGACAGGACGCGAGTCATGATATTTGTCGTAGCTGCACCATACTCACAATGTACTTAGGACTGTAAGCGTTGAACGTCAATGTTGCTCTATCAGACATAGTCTAGTAGTTAAACAACCCTCTGGAGCGCTACCATACTCATAGACCGTCGAGCATGGTTTCTGCTCTGTTATGCGAGCCTAAGCCTATAGTCATACCCAAATGATTAATTGGCTGGGCTTCATGGGCTTCTAATATCTCCTGATGAGTTTGGTCAGAGAGTGTCATTGGCACCGTTAATGTTTGCAGAGCAGTTGTGTGAGATATAAATAAATAAATACAAATAAATAAAATTTCAGAAGCCGAAATGTCAGAAAATAATAGAATGCTTCAATGTTTTTGTGGTAGATTATATCAGTATTATTTATTTCGGTTCCCGTCAAATAAATGGGCTCCTGAAGACCGCGTCCCTGCAACTGAAGGTTGTGGGTGTTTATTCAGTAGCTCATGCTGAGCTCATGCTGAGTCCATACATGTTACGGTGCGTGTCTCCTGAGCACGGTTTTAGGCATAGCTATTATTTTCAATGCCCATGTCAGCATTTAACATGGGACCTAATCATTGAAATTTCATGACCGTTATCCAATCAGCTTCCGACACTGCTATTCAGACCAATCAGCGCCATAGCTGTGGGCTTATCTGAACAGTCTACTTATCGTTCTCTTCATGACCTATCTGATGATATGCTCATTATTTGTCTATCAAAAGAAGGAGGAGGGGTGTACAATTATGACTAAATGGGTGTTAAAGATATTTTTCAGCGATTTACAATGAATGGAAAGCTGAAAATTAAAAAAATAATTCTCCACTCGGCGACGAAAAATCAACAATTTAAACGAATGGTGAAAGTTTGCGATTCTGTTTGATTTAATATTTTTTTTTGAGTAATCGACAACACTTGTCAAGATTATATCATCTTTTTCCTTTAGATAAGAAGGAGTCCAGTCCACCTCCAAAGGTTCTGCCAAGCCCATACAGCTTTTCTCATTTTCCTATCGAACAATGACATTTATTGAGAAATTAAGGTAAATAAGTGTTACTTTAACGAACAATTTTTTCTCCAACGTATGGTGTGGCTGTGGTATGATTCATCACATTTTAAGCCTGTAACATACCTACGTACTGCAAGCCCTATCATGGAATGCTAGTTGAGGTCATTTTAAATTAAATGTCATGAGGAATTTCCAAAGCATTTCTTGCCATACGTTGTGAGTTGAAGGAGAACATTCCTTTTACTTTTGGATGTGTTGGTACAGGCTTGCTAACAAATATTTATTTGCTTCCTTTATATTTTGTATATCATGCATGAATGTTTAATTGTTAGTCATGCGAGTACTTCAGGCCTGTGAGCAACGTCGCAATGGATGTAAACACCGCCGTCGACAATAAAAAAAATCCAAAAGGGATTAGTTTAATTGTACCAAACGAGGTAATATTGCTAAAAAAATGTAATCTTTACTTAGTGATTGAAGGTTAAAGTCGTGTAAACAGTTTAATTGACGATCTTCAAGTTAGCTGTAATTGCCAAAGGGCGCCCCTTTGGTGTCAATCAGTAATTGTCAGAGGTGCCAAGCAGCAATATAATATTATTGTCAGAAACGCCCCTTTGGTGTCAAGCAGGATTCAATGACGCGGAACGTCATGGATTTGTTTTGAGACAGCCTACACAAAGAAAGGTACAAAGGCTTTCCGTAGTCTTTTAATCACACAGCCGTACCCCTAACGTAACGTAACGTGTTTTTTTGAATAAAAAAGACATGGTATACGCAGAAAACTCAATTCCGTTGTATAAGCGGATAAATTTATAAGGGTGAAATTTCATGAATGATCGATCATTTTTAATGACTGACTTCAGTATTTTCTATGTAAATTGAGCTCCTCATGTTAGAGAGATTACGTTTATTTTCCCAGGCTTGCATCATTTGGCTCTGTAGCCGGGGAAGAAAGTTACGCTTAAATCGCTTAAATTTAATGGTTCACAATCATGCAATATGTAATATTTAATTAGTTTTAGCTATCTTCAGTAGACGATTTTTTTTATCTATGTTTTTATTTTTTCTTCAGTTTATGTCAGATCGTAGGGATAGATTTATTATAAGTATGACCAATGTCCCCTTTCCCTGTTTTCTTTTGCCTTGTAGATAATTAGTACAAACTTTCCAGGCCTAAATGTTAGTTTCTAAAAAAATGTTATGATTTCAAATGTGCTTAGGTACAACCTATTCGGAAAATTACCGAAATATCATATTACACCGATATGTCCAAAGCCTTCATCCACGTGAACCGTTCTGAAGACAACATTTGCTACTGAAATATATTTGATATTAACATATAAGTCATAGTTGATAATTTTAGGTTCACATCCCACCAAGCAATAGACATTATTTGAGAAAAACATCTATTGATTGGTGAGACCAAAGAAAACGTGAAATTGAACTAATGATATTTAGAAAAATAAATGAAATAAATGAAGTCAACATACATTTGAGTTATCACGACAATCTACCGTTAAGACCGACCTTTAATAAAGAAACTGAGAGTAGAAAATGTCCAACCTGGGATTCTATACAACACATAATCATGAAATACGTGTACTTAAAGCACAAATTTTGAAACTACCTAATTGAAATAATAGGTTGATCATGAGCATGCTGAAATCATTTTGATGAGCCATACAATGAGTTAAAATTTGAAACAGGTTCCTCTATAAGCGATACAATAGGAAATGACAGTATGTGATACAGGAATAAAACACCATAGAAAGGAAATTATACTAGTGAATAGCAAATGGTTGGCCGTAGGTTGAACTAGACTAACTCGACTAACACAACGCATAGTCCAACCTAAGACTACGCATAGTCCAACCTAAGGCTACGCATAGTCCAACCTAAGGCTACGCATAGTCCAACCTAAGGCTACGCATAGTCCAACCTAGAGCTTGTGCGGGCCCAGAGTGGAAGAATATGCTATTGACAGAAGTGGCTGAGTGTGGCCTCGTCTGCTAGCATGTGGTAGTGTTGTAATCGTGCCGTAAAAGAGAAAACATTCCGGCCACTCCTGCCTCACTTGCCATGCAGGGTGGTAGACCTTGTGAATCTACAATAGGCACCTGCTCAAGAATCTAGACTACAGCCCACGCAACACCAACCCAAGATTTTTTTTTATATATCAGGAGTCGTTCCTGGCATGGCAACCATCACCCGAGAATCACCTTTGAGTCTTCCAGGAATTGGCCCTGGTACGACAGCCGCAACAAGGGTGGCTAGCTACATCAATAATGGTGTGCTGAACAGCAGCCGCATCAATGGTGGCTAGCTACATCAAGAATGGGGTGCTGAACAGCAGCCACATCAAGGGTGGCTAGCTACATCATGAATGGGGTGCTGAACATCAGCCGCATCAATGGTGGCTAGCTACATCATGAATGGGGTGCTTAACAGCAGTCGCATCAATGGTGGCTAGCTACATCAAGAATGGGGTGCTGAACAGCAACCACATCAAGGGTGGCTAGCTACATCAAGAAAGGTGTGCTGAACAGCAGCCGCAACAAGGGTGGCTAGCTACATCAATAATGGTCTGCTGAACAGCAGCCGCATCAATGGTGGCTAGCTACATCAATAATGGGGTGCTGAACAGCAGTCACATCAAGGGTGGCTAGCTACATCAAGAATGGGGTGCTGAACAGCAGCCGCATCAATGGTGGCTAGCTACATCAAGAATGGGGTGCTGAACAGCAGCCACATCAAGGGTGGCTAGCTACATCATGAATGGGGTGCTGAACAGCAGCCACATCAAGCGCTTATATCATTATCTGATTTCCAAACGTTTAACTGCTCGATTACTTCTTTCAAACGTTTAACTGCATTTCAATAGGGTACAACAGTCCAATGTTCGGGCGCCTATAAAATCGTGCATTAAAAGAGAAGCCAACATTCCGGCACTCCTGCCTCACTTGCCCTTATTCCCGGGTCACCTCGTCTCAACCAGCCTCGGTTCGTCTCGACTCATCGCCTCGCCAGTCGACTCGTCTCCACTCACCTCAACCTGCCTCGACTCGCCTCGTTCCCTTAACGCACAGTGCCATTCAAAACTTTCATTCTTTAAGATCAGCAGCAGCATTATTTCATCATTTAGCCATCAAAACGCCTAGCTGTGCTCGGACATTTATTAGGCGCCCGGGAGAGTGCAAATTCTCCCACCGTAGGTTGGACTAGACTAACTAACACACCGCATAGTCCAACTAGGGCCTCTGCTTGCTTTTAACGATACAAAATTATATAACTAACCCAAAATTGATCACCACTAAAAAGGGCACAGATAAATAATAGAACCATCGAAATGAGAGAAAAAAAATATTAATGATCTATAAAATGAATAATCATCCATCCACCCAAGCCTCAACGTGACTCATAACAGGCTCCCCCGTAGGGTGCGATCGTGAAAGCCTGGAAGTTAATTTGTGAGCTAGCATAATTTTTTTCTGAGATTTTACTCATGATGGGCAGGACTGAAATGGGGCGACAGTTCTTTGTCAGTGTTGCTTTTATTTTTATAAATTGGACTGATTATAGCGATTTGGAGTGCAATTGAAAACTTCTCAGATGAACTGATTCATTGATGAGTTGGGTCAAGGGAGCGCCAACAATCACAGGAATTAATTTGAATACAACGGTTGGCATGTTAGCCCAGCAAGGGCTGCTTTAAAAAAAATGTTTTCTGTAAATTCACTATGGTGCAATGGGTTAAAGATTGACTGTTCGGCTGCTGAATAAAAAATAGGCCAAAGGTCGGGGACACCTGCAATGATCACCGCTGCATGAGTATGCAGTTAAAAACATAGTTTTTACAAAGGTTAAGTATATCAGCGTCGCACTATGCCAACGTAGTTGTACTGGTTGGCTTATTAATAAAAGAGAACAGAGCAAGCGAAAGGAAATGACTACAGTAGACGACAACTAAATTCGATCCAAGGTATTGGAGCAGATTTTCGTCAATACCAAGCCCATAATACACTTTATTATGAGATAATACCATGCCCATAATACACTTTATTATGAGATATATCAATGCCAGTGAGAATTTCCTTCAACTCCAGCGAAAAATGCTCTACCGATATTTCAGAAGCTTTCGGGATCACAAAACCTACTGTTTCAACCTCATCATCTCAAACGAGGTCGTTAAAAATAGTCACAATTCCTTGCCTGATGAAAGAGAGGTCAGGTTTGGTACAACAGTCGACCTGCTATTAATGAATAAACATACACTTCCCTTATTACTTTTGTTAGTGTTTGTACATAGTTTGTAATCCGGTAAATTATATAAGTCCTGCAATCCGTTTGTCAATTTGGTTTCACAGAGTCCTAGCACATGCAGTAGGTGCTACATGGCCTAGCACATGCAGTAGGTGCTACATGGTCAGTAGTAGGTATAACCGCAAAACGCAAATGCGAAGGAATTAGATAGGGATAAAAGAGCCGTTCGGGGTAGGACGCGATGCACGCACCTTGACTCAACCGGTCCGTACGGGGGGCGGGAGCGTAGGGTACCGGAACTGGTTTGGTGCCCCAAGTCAGCTAACGGACGAGGGGGGGGGGGAGACCGGAAGGGGAACGGCGGGA
>SDVV010007397.1:0-17810 GCA_016164225.1 Gammarus roeselii
ATATGTAAACCATCGCATTACGAATATATATAATTCAAATAATCGTCAACACAGTTAGTAGGTGTAGTTTTTAGCAGCAAATATTCGTCCTCATCGTCGTGAAAATTTATTAGCATGCTGAATGCAGGTCGCTAAAGTGCGGCATCGTAACAATAAATTCATCTAAACTGTACCTCCTTTTTAATGCAAGTCTGCCCGCCGACTAGTTATACAGAGACTCAGCACAATTCCGTAACGATGTGCTGTCATGTAACTATTGTATCTAGTATCGTTGGTACCGTTTGCTTCTTTGATCAAGCAAAGAGTAAACGGGTAAGAAGCACTGCTAAGCAGAATATAAATTATTAACTGCGTTGCAGATGTTTGCTGAGTAATACTTCAACATGCACTTTAGCTGTGTTTTAAACTTGTAATTCATACATATATGCAGGAATTTGTGTTACCATAGTAGTTATTATTATATCTACTAATTAGACACGCAGCTAGTCATAAGTGTAGAGCACTGTGCCTTCAAGTCCATACTGACTCAGTTAAAAGTAAGTGTCATGGGTATCGCTTTAGTCCTTAGATTTAGCTCAAGTCGCAGATAAAAAGAATAACTTGGGGAAAATTTTGATTTCATTTTGCTTCATGCTTCGATTTCTTAGTTTCAATTAGCATAACTACGAATGAATTATTAATAGATTACTTATTACATCATCAGGCATGTCTTTTTGTTAGCTTATTATGTTCAACAATCATTAAAAACTATTGTCATTCATTGATAATCTGACTTGTAATTAACAATTTTATCCGACGACAGAATAGCTGTTAAAATACAATACCTGAATTTCGATTCGACGCGTGTTTATTATCCTTCCACAATGGCCTTGTACATTATCAGCTAGAAGAAATATGGCGTAACAATGTATTTGATTTTGTTAGGGAAACAATGAAGTGCCTCTATCGCACATAGTAATGTACGGATACTTTATTGTTATAAATGTAACCATGAACACTGCCATTTCTATTTTCTTAAAACCTTAAAACTCAATCATTATTATTTTGTTCACGTTTATCGTTTCAGAGGCTATCTTTATAATACTGAATTTTATTAAAATTGAACCTGAATAATATAGGTACACCCTTCGTCGCGACGGAAGGCAGTCACGTTCTGCTGCGCTCCTCGTTTTCGTGATCAAACGTTAGGAATCCAACGCTTGGTTGCGTTCAGCATAATACTGTTCGACTTGTGAACTGCTCTCCTATCTTTTAGTTACCCATTTAGCGGCATCTGTGTTAGTTAGTAACGCTGTTTTTTTGTGTGCCTGTGCAAAATCAAACTCTCATCGACCAGCCTTGACACATCTGGCAACCTTGCGCGGTTGGTGCTCGACAGTGACATTTTTAGCTTTTGTTTCAATGTGGTCAAGATTGGCCCACCAACGCGTGCTTAGGGTCGTCTCTGAAGACGTTCCTTCAATTATGTTTGCCCAAAAACTTGTGTGGTTCATTCGATGATCTTGCATTCGCAGATCTTGCATTCGCTGATCCATATCGGTGTAGGCTCGCAATAGAAGGTGCCCTAACGTCGTGAGGGAAGGCTCACAAGCATCTCCAACTCCAGCCTAACCCACCCTTCCCTTCCTCCTTCTAACCGCCTTCGCTGCCTCGAAACATACGCACGCAATATGTGTGGACCACTGTCTTGATTGCCTGTGTACGCACCCTACCCCCCTCCCTCCCTTGACATTGCCGCCCACCTCGACGTCATTCGACACCTGACCGCATGAACCTATTGGAGGGTCTAGACATCGACTTACTGAAGGATCCTGCGCCGCAAAAAAAAATCTTTTGCCCTCTGCTGAGTTTCTCTTCACACAAGCTCCGTGAATATGTTGCTTATTATTTTGTTTTATTAGCGTGTCTGTGTGCTGAGTTTCTCTTATCCACAAGCTCCTTCTTTAATATTTTTTATGTTCAGTGAATATGTTGCTCAATACTTGACCTCATTAGCGTGTTGGTGTGCCGATATTTTTTTAAACCATAAACGCCTTCTTTAATCATTTAAATGTTCAGTGAATATGTTGCTCACTACTTTGTCACATTAGCTTGTTTACATGTGCTCTCAGGACTCTTTCCTAGTAGATTATCACCCTGTGTCTAGTACGTTTTCGCCATAAGCTACCTCTTTCACCGTTCAATTATTCACGGTCTTGGTTGATTACTACGTTGGGCCAATAAGCGGGTGTCCACGCGCTCTTAATATTATTGTTTCTAAGGTAATGTTTTGGATGATTTTTTGTTGTCTATTAGTTTACTTTTGCTAGCTTATTAGCTTTTTTTCATGTTTCATTAGATTACCTTTATGTGTTCATCATCCTTCATTCTCGTCCTCACGATTATTGTCTCGCGCATTTTTTATGACAGCTTATCAAGGTTATTTTTCGGAATTGAGCCTACTTGGTTCGAAAGTTATCTGATGAATCGATAACAATCAGTTAAACTCGATAACGCAACTATGTCAAATTCGGCCACAGTTGCCTTTGGGGTTCCTCAAGGTTTAATACTTGGCCCTTTGTTGTTCCTGGTTTTTGTAAATGACATCGACTGTAAATTACCAAAAAATCAAGCGAAAATGGTAATGTACGCCAATGATGTTCAAATGTTGCTTTCCCGGAAGCCGTCGGATCTGAATGCACTGAAAGACGACGCTGAGACAGCCGTAACTAATCTAAAATCTTGGTATGATAAAAATGGACTCAAGCTCAACTCTGAAAGAACAAAATGCATCTTGTTCAGCTCAAACCCAAAAAGAAAAGCAGTTCCAATAAATTTCTCTACCAGGATAGGCAAATCTGACATTCCTGTTGAAGATAAAGTTATAAGTCTGGGAGTATGGTGTGATCCCGATCTCTCCTTCAAACACCACGTAACTACTCTGTGTTCCAAGTTGAATGGAACACTTTTGTTCCTAAACTCCGCAAAAAAATAATTGGACTTCAAATCAAGATTACTAATTGTCCAAGCTTTAGTATTTTCTCACATTAACTACTGTCTCTCAATTTGGGGGAAATGCACCAAAACTCAAAGAGAGAAAGTGCAACGTTGTATAAATTTGCTCCAAGAATAACATGCGATGGTAGCCACAATAAACAAGACTACGTAAGTCCTCTCCTCGAAAAATTAAAGTGGCTCAATTTTGACTACAAATTGGCGCTCCATGATTCGATCAGAATTCATAAAGATCTTCTAGAAAAACATTCACCCGGCAGCCAAAGACTCATTTATTCTCGAGGTGAAAAGAACAATCGATTCACAAGGAATAATGATACTCTGCACGATGAACACAGGAAAACAGAAACGGCTTGTCGAGCTTTTTCGATCACTGGACCAAAATCCTGGAATAACCTCCCAACAAGCCTCAAGAATCTTGAATCCAACACGTCCTTCAAAAATAGGCTTAATGAACATCTATTGGCCGATCAAATCAAAACCGTTACTTTGCCCACAAACACAAGCTAAATGCATAACACCAGTAACCAGAAAATGCATTCTGTTCTTGAGCATGTTCGAATCCACCACCACCATCCCTCTCAACATCGAGACACCATCTAATCGTTTTTACTCTGACGATACATATGTTTTCTATGTTGCTACCGATCACAATTATCTTTGCCAATTACCATAAGTGGTAACTAGAGTTTCGTCTATTTCTATGTTTTAAATGTTCCTGTTCGTTTTATTATAATTAAAATGCAAACTCAGTTTTTTCGAGGAACGAAAGGCAGCTTCGAACTTCGACAAATGTTAACTCGATTTTAATACCATTCATTGAACTGGTTCTACCAATTACCGTACCATTTTTGATGATACAGTCATTGCCTGATAAGCTAATACTCTACCTTGTCTCCTATAACGGAAGTATATTCATCCGACTTGTGTACTCCAGCATTGGATTATTCTGATTCATTGATACTTATCTGTAACTGGTTATTATATCTCCACACCAATCAACAATTGCCCCTGCCAATTACCCTTGCTGTTAACTAACGTCTCATCTATTTCAATGTCTCAATCCTTTTAAAGTGTGCTCTGTGTGTCGATGAATAATATGAAGCCACTCTCTCACCGAAGTAATTTCGATACAAATATAAATAAATTAATGAATTCTACCAATCACAGTACCATTTTAAGTTGCAATCGCCATCATAAAAGGTAACATTTTTCTCTATTCTTCTCTTCAGAACTCCGTCCATCTGAGTTTTGTACTCCCCCACTGAATTATACTGAAGGCCATGAAAACACGGTTAACGTCATATGCAAAATATTCCAAGTGACAACATATTCTTTTCTGATTTTTCATCTGACTCTTTTGGGAATCAATGTCCACTGCCTAGTTACCAAGTCTGTAATTAATTGTTAGACTTATTATTCGCAATTCAAAAAGCTCGCCCCGAAAGACGAAGTTATTAACTCGATACCCACATTTGGTGACTCAAAGTTGGCTACCCAATACTCGAATTCTGTGACCCGATACTTGAACTTGGTGACATGGTGGTCCATATGCTAACTTGATACTCGAGTCAGGTAACTCGATAATCCAAGTGGATGACTCGATAAACAAAAAGGTTGACTCGATACTCAAAGTTGGTGACTCGATACTCGAAGTGAGTGACTGAGACACGAGTGACATGCGTGGCAGTTTATTTCACTGCTACACGAGTTCATATTTTTTTCCTGTTCATACAATCACATGTCCCGTTATCTCGTGAATGTAGAAACATGTTCGATTAATAGACCAACCTCTAGAACTAGATATAATATTACATGTTGTTAGTTTTAAATTAAATGATACATTATATCATTTAATGCCAAATAATACCTCATGCTGGACATTTTCTACTCCCAGTTTACTTATTAATTGTCAAGTCAGACAGTAAATTATCAACATTCGGTAAATGTCTTCTGAACTTTCGAATTTATTTTATATTTTTTGGAATTAATTGTAAAATGTATTGACACATTGTCATTTATTTTGACATATTGAACAATGGAAAGTAGAGAATGTCCTCCAGCACTGTCAATTGATTGGTGGTATGACAATAAAAAAAAACTATAACAATAAGTTATATGTTAAAAATTGTCAATTCATCTAGGAAATGTTGTATCGTATCTACCTCAAATTGGGTGACGTTTTGAAGATATTAGACAATTACCTCTTCTGTATACGAAATGAACGAAATATTGGTTCATGACACTCAACGCTCCATTGAAATAAATTGAAGCAAATACCTTAGGTTTCAAGAAAAAGCAGTTGGGTGGTGCTCTACTATTGCAGTCAGCTGTGATGCAACAGTGGGGCACTTTGAACTCATGAAGGGGTTGCGCAAAAATGACAGTTATGATGGTAGCGCTGGCGTTCAATTAATTTCATGCTGTGGCAGAGCATATATTTTTTTTTCACCGTTGATTGTGGCCATAAAACTGTACGTGTCATTGATAGGTTCAATATTTGAAAAGTCATTAATTGCATCAGCAAAAATACACATTTCAAGTATTTTTTTTATTCAAATAATTTCGCAGGGTAAACCAAATACCGGATAGCTATTATAGTTTTATCCAAATAGTTTTGGTTTCAGGACGCCAGGGTCAGTAGGGTCGATTGTGATAGCATGTAACAAAATTTCGTCAAATCATGAGAAGATTTCTAGCTATTGCGAAAAAATATAGTAATTTCTAAGATTAGTTTAGAGAGACACGAACTAACTGGGGTTGAAAAAATTTATAATACGTATCATTATAGGACAAGAGAGTTTAAAAATTCGTATTAGAAAGCAGAAAAAAATGAACCATCGCCCTTTAGAATGGTGTTGAGGAATCTTGTTCGTTAAGAGGCTCTGAGGAGTCTGTTGAGTTAATATTTTGTTAATATCATCTTATTTTCTCTCTGGCTCGTACTCAAATTCGGAAACTACTTACATTATACGTGAAAACTGGAAGATTTTAACTAGCGTGAACGACTTGGCAACGAAAATCAATATGAATACAATTCTTTTGTCAAGTGTTTTAATAGCAACATCGTTAATTTAAGATATTTATAAATGTTCACGTGTCATCATGTTAAACAAACACAATGTTCTAAGCACATAAGAAAATCATGATTACCCAATTTAAGATCGTATATTTTTGTAGTCAATTATTTGCTAGGTATTATAGTAATCCACAGCGACCATGGTCTCATTCATGTAATATCGTAACTGTCATCGTACAATAATCGTCTTCTTTTCTCCGCACACCCACGTATTT
This sequence comes from Gammarus roeselii, assembly GCA_016164225.1. Lineage (NCBI taxonomy): Eukaryota > Metazoa > Arthropoda > Malacostraca > Amphipoda > Gammaridae > Gammarus > Gammarus roeselii. Next base: position 6,289 of record SDVV010007397.1, read on the forward strand.
TATCGTTACCCCAAACCGAGAAATAGCGCACATTTAACGATTGGTTGGTGTAATCATCATTTGTGTTGTACGATTGTGACGGAGATGTTAGGCCGTTTGCTCTTTGAACAAGTACAGGTATCTAGCAATGTGACAATCCCCAATAGTTCGGGTATAAAGTAGTGACAATAGTGTCCGACTCCGCTTCCAGTAGGGATGGTCAAGTCCAGCAGTACACAAATGTTAAAAGTATTTTAACCAATACATCGGTCAAAACATTTAATCTTCTGCCATTACAGAGTACGTCCTATAATGACAGCATTATAACAACCCAGAAAGCCCCTAGACGATCTTTACGGTGATGATGTGTCATAACACGCAAGCATCGTCTCATGGAGCTTCGTTCTTCCTCCCTCACCATCCTCCCTTCAAGTGCTTGCTTGCGCCACATTAATGTTGTTCGGTCGGTCATGGACTGCCTGCAAAGTTATTGTAGGAACATATATAAAAACAAATAGTCTATGCTGTCTGGTGGTGCTCTGGTCGCGGTCATGTCATGGTTGCTATGCGGAACTATGAATGACCATCCGTATCTGTTCATCCACGGATGAGAATATTTGAACACTGCGTTCAATTGTCTTGAATAGGTACGCGCAGAATATCCACCTGGAAACGTATCATGCGCATCCATAGTGAGTGTCACCGTGGCTGCAGCCACGGCTGCAGCGGTCAGGAGGCGAAGTGTTCCCCCGCCACACCAAATAAAGGGTGAAATGGGGGAGAGGAGGGAAGACGGACAGCAGAACCAAGAGTTCAATCGTTGGTTGGTGTTAGTATGATACTAAGTTGCATGCAAAACATTCCTGTCATTTATTGCCGTTCCGATGTGATAAAATATTAATAAACTCTGTGACGTCCTCGAAGTGAGCTTTGAATAAATCGTAATGAATAATATTAATTATCAGTTTTGATCCCCTTACAAATTGTAGTACCGTATTGTACAGCGATTACTCGTTCCAGTTATTTGGACTCATTGCAAATTGTGGACTTGTTTACGAGTGAACATTAGCTCGTCAGACCTTAGGCCCATCCCCATTCCTCCAATGTATACACTAATGCGTCGAGCGTGCTCCTGTGACGGACTTCTGAATTATATGAATTTTGACAATGTTCTGTATTCAAATATGGGATAAACACTCGTACACCCAATTTTCTGGTTGTGAATAAGTTAATATTTTGTATTTCAAAATCGACAATTGGAAGGAACGCATCGTTCACTGAGGATGTGTGTGATAGAACGTCCTTGTTAAGATCGCGGAGCGTTAAAAACATTCGTACCAGTTGAAAACGGCAAAACGACACTCAAAAATAGCCTTTTAAATGTTTTTCACCTATGCCTAAAAGGTTTTACACTAATTTTGATGACCGAAAGATCAAGTATAGCTGATTTAGAATTATAAACACATAGTCTTTCTAATAGGGAGCAATCGGCACATGGTAACGCAGACCCACGTCATTGATAATCTTGTTAGAGAACAAAATAAATTCAGTAGGTAATGATTTTTTTGCCCAAATCATATTGATGAAAGCAACACGGCTTCTAATTGGTGTTGGGTTCCCTAGTGCTTTAGCGCCCGTGCCATCTGCTGATGAATAACATGGGATGCACAATAAGTAGGAACATTAGGCGACCCATCCAAATCCCCATCCATGTTCCCACCATCAACTGTCGTCGTTACATAAGCCGTCGTTTCAGACTTGGGTCAATCACATGTATCACCTACAGGATGTAATTGACAAATCCCATTAAATGAATGTTTACCCAAGACAGAAGTTAGCTGACGCTGACCAGATACTTCGGCTTACACGTTGCCTCGCAACAGCTTTCGATGAGAAAGCAACTGGGTGAATCCAGTTAGCCGGACGTATCGCGTGATCATCACCGCATCCGTTTAATCAACATAAAAGGCCAGAGCTGAGGTCAGACCGGGTTCGGAAAGTACGATGTGAGGGATTTGACAGATTAGCTCCAGCACCTCGCCACGCCGTCCTTCGCTCGCCGTTCCGTAAAGAAATGTCGCTGTTCGCCTATAGTCGTCCACAGTGTTTATAAAGACTAACATAATTAGATCATCGAAGCCTCGGCAGTAGTGACTGTTCATGGACCACATGTATAACTAGATAGACCACATAAAACGGATTGCTAGCTTATTTCTACGTTATTTGAGTAGAAACATCGTGCTTTTAAGCTTCAACTCCGTGCATCTGAGCTTCAAATTAGAATTATCGTCCTACGCCTTGCACGAACTCACTTCTCAAGCACGTAAACGGAACGGTATGGTCTTAATCTGAGATCTGCTGCACTGTACTGTGCTAAGAGTATGTTCGACTAGCACCTATGTCGGCCCGTGGGTTGTAGGAGGAGAATAATCTTCTCTATCGACGGAAAGCCCCGCCTTTGACCCCAGGATTCTGCACGTCAATCTCCCGGTTAAGAAGCTTCCAAGTTAGGTTACTATCCTATCCGTAGATGGTGTGCCCAGTGTGTCAATATCTTGTGATAGCAGCCATGGTAATAGGGTTAGCCGTGCCGAATCAACACCGGATCCTAGGCGATTGATTCGAGGATTTATTTAATGAGTCATGGTCTGTGTAACCAATTTATGAAAAGCCCGTAGCGCTCACGTGTAACGAGTCTATGTCAGGTGACTCAGAATAGTGTGCTCCGTCTGGGCTTGTTTGTGTATAATGTTGTTATTGTGTTTACCCGTTAGCCTGTGTTATTGTGAGCCTCGTTAGGGGTGAGTCTTCCCTCGTTTCCAGCGTGTTACGTAGTTGCCGAATCCTGCATATGATTGTGTTTTAGTGTGTTCTCTAAAAAATATCATATTCAGTAAGCCATGTATAACACCCCCCTCCAACCGACTTGACGTGTTGCCGAATAATAGTAGTTAGATTTACTTTCTGAGTTACTCACCTGAGGACAGTTACAGAGGTGTGCAGCTACTAAGCTGCCTCTTTGTCCTCTACTCACGGCTGAATAAATGTGAGACAGCTAACCCAAAGATAGAAAAATAGGAGACTGGAGTCGTGAAACTCCTACCCAAGTCACTACGCTGTTACCCGAAGATCTTTCACTGGCTCACGTTACTCTGCCGTAGGACCAGACTGCTTTCACGGATTCTCCAGCTCGATCACAAGTATCCCAAAGCTTTCATAAGTACTCCGGAGGTCTGAGCTCTTTCACGTGACCCCACGTACCTTCCAGCTCTTTCAGCGCCGCGGATGCCTAACGCCCTAACAACAGTACCTGTCGCTAGCGCTGCTTATGGTGAGTTGAAGAACTGGCAGGACCACCACGATCTTAGGGCAGAAAGGCGAGTGCTTCCCTTTCTGTAATCGCATAATAAAGAGTACTATGGTCGAAAAATCCTTCCTCTATTGTGTTATTTGAGATTCATTACTGCTTGCAGAAGGGCCGATCCCATTTACTTGAAATGTGTGTATAAAGCATTCTACTCTGTTAGTTCACTGTGTTTATCCCAATCAAAGTTTTTTCGCAGTAAATCACAATCAAAACATCATAATTTACCATCGATTGCGGCACCGTTCAGTGCTCTCTGCTAGGGTGCTGAATTGCAAGAAAAAATTTCCGATCAGCAATTCCCTGTCAGCATTTAGCGATGTCTTATTCAAGGGTTGTTTTGTAGACGGTGACCCAGGAACGATGCCACCGATTAGTCAGGAATAACCCAAACGTGCATTGCTTGGTTGTCAAGAGGATGTCCACTGTTTGTCGGTTCTGGATTTTGATGATCACCCTGAGAAGGTTCGAAACTACTTCCCAGGGTTGTCGGTGATACTTCGTTGATCAAAGCAGTTATATCCAGAGCTTAAACATGCAGAGCGATTTCATTCTGTACGAAAATTGATATGAGCTTATTAGGCATAATGTTTTTAGAAGGTGTATAAACTACATTCGAAATTTCATAGGAATATACACTCAAAATACAGTATTGTTTTATTTCATTTATAAAGAAAATAAAAAGTCTTACGTAGCGACGAAGTCTTCACTACGTAAGACTTCGCCGCTTTTCAACTACACCTGCATCTTATGCACAATACACACTAGTGGATATCTCGTGTAACTATGTTTAGGTTAGGAAACAATATTATAATTCAATGAATTGAAAACCTCTTTCCAAAAAGATTGTGGGAAATAATTATTTATAAATAGACTTTCATTTTCTTTATAAATGGAATAAAACAATACAGTATTTTGGGTGTTTATTCCTCCGAAATTTCGAATGTAGTTTATACACCTTCTAAAAACATTATGCCTAATAAGCTCATATGAATTTTCGTACAGAATGAAATCGCTCTGCACGTTTAAGCTCTGGATATAACTGCTTTGATCAACGAAGTATCACCGACAACCCTGGGAAGAAGTTTCGAACCTCCTCAGGGTGATCATCGAAATCCAGAATTGACAAACAGTGGACATCCTCTTGACAACCCAGCAATGCACGCTTGGGTTATTCCTGGCTAATCGGTGGTATCGTGTCTGGGTCACCGTCTACAAAACAACCCTTGGATAAGACATCGCTAAATGCAGACAGGGAATTGCTGATCGGAAAATTTTCCATGCAATTCAGCACCCTAGCAGAGAGCAGTGAACGGTGCCGCACTCAATGGTAAATTATCATGTTTTGCTTGTGATTTATTACAAAGAAACTATGATTGGGATAAAAACAGTAAACTAACAGAGTAGAATGCTCCCTACACACATTTCAATGAAATGGGATCGGCCCTTCTGCGAGCAGTAATGAATCTCAAATAACATAATAGAAGAAGAATTTTTCGACCATAGTTCTCTTTAATAGGCGGTCACAGAAATGAAAGCCCTCGCCTTCCTGCCATAGGATCGTGGTAGTCCTGCCAGTTCTTCAACTCACCATAAGCGGCACTAGAGACAGGTACTGTTGTTAGGGCGTTAGGCATCCGCGGCGCTGAAAGAGCCGGAAGGTACGTGGGGTCACGTGAAAGAGCTCAGACCTCCGGGGTACTAATGAAAGCTTTTTGATACTTGTGATCGAGCTGGAGAACCCGTGAAAGCTGTCTGGTCCTACGGCAAAGAAACGTGGGCCAGTGAAAGATCTTCGGGTAACTGCGTAGTGACTTGGGTAGGAGTTTTACGACTCCAGTCTCCTATTTCCCTATCTTTGGGTTAGCTGTCTCACATTTAATCAGCCGTGAGTAAAGGACAAGGAGGCAGCTTAATAGCTGCACACCTCTGTAACTGTCCCAAGGGGAGTAACTCAGAAAGTGAATCTAACTACTATTATTCGGCAACACGTCAAGTCGGTGGGAGGGGGGTGTTATACATGGCTTACTCAACATGATATTTTTTAGATTGCACACTAGAACACAATCCTATGTAGGATTCGGCAACTACGCAACACGCTGGAAACGAGGGAAGACTCAACCCTAACGAGGCTCACAATAACACAGGCTAACGGGTAAACACAATAACAACATTATACACAAACAAGCCCAGACGGAGCACACTATTCTGAGCCACCTGACATAGACTCGTTACACGTGAGCGCTACGGGCTTTTTATAATTTGGTTACACAGACCATGACTCGTAAGATAATTCCTCGGAGAAATCGCTTAGGATCCGGTGTTGATTCGGCACGGCTAACCCTATTACCATGGCTGCTATCACAACATATTGACACACTGGGCACACCATCTACGGATAGAATAGTAACCTAACTTGGAAATTTCTTAACCGGGAGATTGACGCGCAGAATCCTGGGGTCCAAGGTGGGGCTTTCCGTCGGTCGAGAAGACTATTCTCCTCCTACAACCCACGTGCCTACGTAGGTGCTGGTCGAACATACTCTTGGCACAGTACAGTGCAGTAGATCTCAGATTAACATCATAACGTGCCGTTTACGTGCTTGAGAAGTGGGTTCGTGCATGGTGTAGGACAGCAATTCTACGTTGAAGCTCAGATGCACGGAGTTGGAGCTTAGAAGCACGATGTCTCTATCCAAATAATGTAGAGTTAAGCTAGCAATCAGTTTTATGTGGTCTATCTAGTTATACATATGGTCCATGAACAGTCACTACTGCCGAGGCTTCGATTATCAAATTATGTTAGTCTTTATAACCATTGTGGACGACTCTAGGCGAACGGCGACCTTTCACAATCAAACTCATTTCTACATACAAATTAAAATTATGTTCACAACCTAGAAACAATTTTCTGCTACTTCTAAGATTGTATCTAAGAATTGGTTCAGTTCCCGTTATTCGATCGGCCTCATCGGATTGACGGTCGCTCGCGACTGCGGGGAGGGCGGTGTGGTCGGTGTTGGTCGACACCTCATAACCATTGTTGTGCGAGTAGAGGTCATCAAGTCGTAAGTAAGCCAGCTTCAACCCATTGACGTGAACATCCTCGACGTTGCGGTCGGCGTATACACCACGGATCGGAAAGTTGTCATTGTTTCGTTCCAGTACTATGTACGGGCCAAGGAATCGAGTGGGCCAGCCTTGCGTGCCTTCTGTTTTTGACGTTTCATTTCGTAGGAGAACTAAAGAACCCGGTGTTATGTGTTAGCTGCTCACAGATTTGTCGTAATACTGAGCTGATTTGTCATGAGCTATTTTGGACTGTTTTCTTACTTGCCTGAAAGCATTTGCTAACCTCAGCGTTATTTCAACCGCGTAGTTAGTATCACTGGAGTAATTGATTGGTTGTTTGGAGAAGAAGTCTCCGAAGGGGAGGTGAGCTTCTCGACAATGAAATAGAAAGAAAGGAGCGTCGTTGATCCTCGTTTGGAAGGTGGTATTGCTCGCATGAGTAACAAGTGGAACGCTGTCGTCCCAGGTGAACTTGTCATCAGAGGATAAGTGACTCAAAACGCGTTTGCAGACGGAGTTCATTTTTTCCGTTAAGCCGTTGCTCATTGGGGGATAGGCAATGGTTAGTTTGGTCTTTATTTTAATTTGCAGAGGACTTCATAGGAAAGTTCGTTCACCAATTCCCCCCCCCTCCCCTCGATCGCTGACGATCTCGAGAGGACATTCATTTTCAGCGATGAATTGCATCAGGGCCTTGGAAATTACTTCAGCGGATTTGTTCGGAAGTGGGTAAACGGAAACGTACTTAGAAAAATGATCAACAATCGTCAGGACATATCTGATGCCGGAGTAACTCGTCGGTAATTTGATCAGATCGACACCCACGCGCTCCATTGGATAACTAACTGGTGGGAATTCACCAAAGAGAGCTTTCATTTGACCTTGCCATTTGGGTTTCTGACAAGGAAGGCATTCACGAACGTAGCGCTTGGTATCAGATGTCATGTTACACCAAACAATTCGGTCGCGAGCTCTTTCTACGGTTCGGAGAAAACCCATGCGAGCGGATACCTCGGAGTTGTGGGAAAGTTTTAACGCAATCGGCACGAGTTTCCTTGGAACTACCGTTTGAATGTGAGTCGTCCGTGTCGTCTATTAAATCGAGGGAGACGACACAGTATGCTATTGTCCATGCATGAAGTATTCCTCGTCACCGCCCAATTTGGGGGGATCTGACTGGTCTCCCTGCAAGAATTTCACTACTTTCTCCCAAAAAGGGGTCTGCTAATTGCTCTTGTCTGATCAGTGATCAATCGAGGGTCAGGTCTGCGCTGCACTCTGGTCCGTCATCAACAAAAACAGCGCAAGTAACGACTTCATCGGCTCGGACTTCGTCGTCTTCGTGGTCGTTGTCCACGGGCGCCCGGGACAAGAAGTCGGGAACAAAATGAGTTTTTCCTTCTCTGTACCGGATCATACAGTCATATTCGGACAGCAACAGCGCACATCTGGAGATTCGAGGAACAGATGTTTTGTGTTTAAATATGTATCGCAAAGGAGCGTGATCAGTAACCACTTCGAACTTATAACCGTACAGATATGGATTGAAAAATTTAATGGCTTCGTGAATGGCAAGTGCTTCCTGCTCGGTTACTGAATAATTGAGCTCTGGCCCACGCAGTTTTCGACTGAAAAACGCTATTGGTAATTCGTCATTGGGATGTTGTTGATTTAGCACTGCTCCAATCATAACTTTTGAGCTGTCAGTGTGCAATACAAAAGAATTAGAATAATCAGGGTATTATAAAATGGGTGAGGTTACAAGTTGATTTTTTATTGTATCGAAAGCCTTTTGGTGCTCACCGGTCCAAGAGAATTTAGCGTTCTTTTTCGTTAAAGCATTGAGTGAGGCAGAGACGTGCGCATAGTCTCTAATGAACTTCCGGTAATAAGCTGTTGTCCCGAGGAGCCGCCTCACCTGCTTCACAGTTTGGGGGCGTGGTACGTCAGAGAGCGAGCTCACTTTTTTTTGGGTCTGGCTGTATGCCCGTGTTATCGACAAAATGTCCCAAATATTTTACCGAGGTAGAGACGAATTGACATTTCTTCAACCCCAGTTTGAAACCACATGACTCGATCTGATTGAAAATTTCTCCCAGATGAATCATATGTTCCTCAAAGGTGCTCGAAAAAATTAAAATGTCGTCAACATAACAGTACAAGAATTTGCCTAGGTATTTACTGATGGCAAGATTGCCCACTCATTGGTACACACTGGGCGAATTAAGCATACCGAACGGAGTTCTTAGAAATCGATAAGCGCCAGTATTAGTTCGGAAGGCAGTTATGTCAAGAGACTCTTCGTCGAGTTCTACCTGCCATGAACTAAACTTCATGTCAAGGGTGGTGAAGACTGTGGCGTCCGACAATGACTCTAAAATCTCGTCAATCCTTGAGATGGGGAATACATCCCGTTCAATTAATATGTTCTCCTGACGTTAATCGGTTACGAAGCGTAAATCACAATCTCTCTTTTTTTAATTAGTAGAACAGGCTGCTCCATTGCGACGCACAGGGTTCGATAACCCTTTGACTGAACATCTTTTTGACGTACGTTTCGATCGTTTGTCTTGTGAAGTGAGGGATGCGGTACTGAGGAGTGCAAATAGATGTATGCTGTTGCACGTCAATGTGATCTTTGAAAATTTGGACATGCCCCTATTCATCTCCCACGGCAATGGCATCTCTGTGACTGTTAATTAAATTGTCATCGAAGGCTCGCTGTGTCAAAGGCAAATGTTTCAAATCTACGTCATCCAAAACCTCATCAAAAATATGGTCATTCGGTTTGTTTTACTGTCAATCAGTTATGAATTTTTGCAGTGAATGTCGACTTTGTTAAGTTTGGCGGAATTTATTTTTGAGTTACCATCACAGTCAGTTTCCACGAGTCTAATCGTTTCACTGTTATTTCCTTCGAGAGCCAGTTCTATCGTTACTACAATGGTATTGGGAGCAACTTTAACTTTCATCTCAGTACAATTAATAAAAGGAGTCGGTACTTGACCTTCAACAATCGCAAGACATCGAGGTATCATCAAATCATGAAACTTTTTGCTATGGGGGACAGCAACTGTTTTTCCGTTCAAATGCATGGGTACCTTGACACGAGTGAATACTGCAACGCCAACTTCGACAAAAAATCTTAGGAGCTTTGCCGACACTGAATTTTGTTCAACTTTTGATGCTTGCACTACGCTCGCTGTTGCAGGATCGTTTAGTACCGACAAAAGGATAAAAAAAAATTGTAAATTGATTCGCAACCTGAACAGTCTGGAAATAATTTTATTTGCGCCGACGTTCTCTGCAAGAAATCTTTACCTGTGAATTCGACATTTGAACAAATGATTACTGCATGTTTAATTTTATTTTTGGGAAAACGGAAATTAAGATCAATTACTCCTTCAGCTTCTAACTTTTTGCCATTAACCGCCCGCAGAGTCTTTGCACAGGGTCGCATTGTTGCTCACGTTTCTATCAATTTGCGAGCGATACTGGACTTGATGTGGGTCACGCTAGAACCACTGTCAACAAAACACGTCATCGTCAGGTCATCAATGGGTAACGCAAGTAAAAGGGGCAAGATTTCGAGAGGGCGCTCCAAGTTTTTTTTTAATTCAACGGGCAACTCAAGTAATTATTGCTATGAACTTCAAAGCAGGTACAGTCACGACGGGATGGCGGCACGTTATACGGTAAATGGTCGTCCTATCGGTCTTTGGTACCGAGTGCGGGAAACAATGTTTGACCCAGTGTTATGCATGTATATTGACCGGGCAAACGTATGTTAGCTGCTCATAGGACGTTCCTGAAATTTTACGTCCTGGCTCGCATTGAGCTTCTCGCTTTCGATTCGCCTCATTTTCGTTAAGAAATCTTCCACTTTGTCTTGTTCGAAGTCCGATGGAATATTTTGACAGCTAAGATTTAATGTTTGGAAACAGAATCCCTATGAAAATGCTTTGAGCTTTTGGGTCACTGATTTCCCAATCATCATCGTGCAAATCCTGCCAGCTGGTAAGTAAACAAGTGTTGAAGCTAGATACACATTCGTCAGGTTTTTGTTTCATGGCCTTTTTTTCCCATAGCGACATGACGGTGCATAGTAGTACCGTATTGCTTTTTGAGCCACTCACTCAAGTGAGCAATAGTTTCCAACTCGCTCTGGTACAGAATATACTTGTCCCACACTGGCCCCTTTAGGCTACTTTTCAGGTATTTAAGTTGAAGAGCTTCATCATCAGTTTCTAACGAGACACGTGACATGAAGGGTTTTAAAAAATGTAATACGTCTCCAGTCCCGTCATAAAAGGGTAACGTGTCATGATGGCCTAGGCAGGGACTGTTGGCCATTTTGGTCTTTATTTATGTTTTAACTCTGCAGTTGTGAATTTGAACTCGTGAAAGTAAGTTTTTTCCAAGAGTTATCTCGACAACAAATGGAAGGCACAATTCATTCCCAATTTGTTTTAACACTTATGAAATATAATTTTCGCACACAATACATGAAATGGAGCAATACACGAAATGGAACAATGCACGAGATGGAGCAAAACACGAAATGGAACAATACACAGAATGGAGCACAACATTAAATGGAAGGGGAGCCCAGCGTTCGCGCTAAAATTATTCCCGCACACGCGCACTATCGCCACTTCACTTCACCTCACTGTCATGGCCGGACACTGTCATAACCGCTAAAAATCTTTCATCCCACGTGCTTTCTACCTAACGATGATTCAGCACCCACGCATTTTCCACCACTTCAAAATCTGCCACTGTCATATCTGCCACTGTCATTACACCGAAACAGGCGTACCAACCTAACAGTTATCACTTTAATAAAACTTCAATGAAAAAACGCTAAAAAATGGCATTACGTACCCTACAAAAATACGTATGTTTGCCCCGCGGATTAGAAATACGTACCTTTGCCCCGCGGGTTAGAAACACGTACCCTAGGTTAGGTTAGGTTGGGCAGGAAAAGTTTCATTGAAGTGATAACCGGTAAAATGGTACGACTGGTGGCTGATTCTGACGTGGGCTGAAACAGATTTTCGCCAGAATGTCACTGGCAGATATGGCTGTGGCTGGTGTGACTGAGGAA
>SDVV010007398.1:7704-17810 GCA_016164225.1 Gammarus roeselii
CAATGCCCCCCCCCCCCCCGCCCTATCCCCTTAAACAATCGGTGCGAAATCAATAATCTGAGCAGTTTTTCTGTCCATGACGAACCTGCTCTTACTTTCTTTCTCACGATCCATAATATTAAAACGCTGGAGTATTTGTGCGGGAGTTCGTGTTTGTGATTTTGTGAATGGGTATTTTTTCTACAGTCTGTGCTCGCTCGCGCGTGCACGGACCATTTGCAGTTTCTGGGGTTGACCTGGACTGCGTAGCTATAAAACCTTGTGACGCGTTGCGGTTGGAGTCTATCTAATCCGTGAAGCCATAGATCTTGTACCAATTTCGATGATACTGGCTGTGCGCACTGTCGCGCGTGCATGTTATTCTCGGAGTTCCTGGTGGTTGGAGGCGGGGATTCATTTTGTATGAGTCTTTATCTTGCCTGAATAAATAAATTGTACTAAAAATAAAATAGACCGTGTAGCTGTGAACATTGTGTTGCGTTGCTGCCGGAGCTAACTTTGTCCGTGTGGCCGTGAACCTTGTGCCAGTTTCGACGATACTATCAGGGCGCACTGACGTATGGACATGTAACTCATGAGATTCTAAGGGGTTGGAGGCGAGGATTCATTTCGTTGCATCTGAGTCTTTATCCTACCTAAATAAATAAATTGTATTTATACTACTAAACCACGTAGCTGTAAATATTGTGTTGCGTTGCTGTCGGAGCTGATGTTGCCCGTGTAGCCACTGACCTTGTACTAATCTCGAAGATGCTACCTGTACGCACTAGGGTGCGTACATATCACTCTCTATGTTCTAATGGATTGGAAGCGGAAATCCGTTTCGAGTAAGCGTCTTTTCTTTTGCGCACTAGCGTGCGTCTGACATTGCTAAAAAAAATCACGTTTTTTCTAACGTTACAAGCGTTGTTTCGTTTTCCTCGCACACTTAGGCGTGCGAGCCTACTGGAATCTATGATCATCGAGCCCTGCGGGAGAGCCTATTATGACTCACGTTGAGGCTCTGGTGGAAATGAGGCTCAAATCAAATCAAATCCAGCAGGCGTTGAGGGAGGAATTTTCCAACGTGAGAGGGCAGGACCTGCAAGATGTAGAGGAAGAATGGGAGACATTCAGAGATGCCTTGTTGAGATATTCGAAAATTGTGTATGGTGTGCGACATGTGGGTGGGGGCAGACGGGAGGGCTGCGAGTGGTGGAACGGGGAGATCAAACTGGCGGTGGTGTAGATGGGAAGAGCTTTTGAGCAGTGGTTGCAGGCTAAGTCGGTGGGGGCCTAGGAGAACCAAAAGGAACGCTGATGCCAGGTGGGGCTGACGGTTGTGCCAACATTTTAGGGAGAACAAAAAGATGTTCTGGAAAGAGGTTAAAATGGTAGGAAAGAGAGAGACCGGAAAGGAGGAGGCGGTGGAAGATGAAAACGACCAGCTGTTGACGGAAAGTGGTAGTGTACGGGAAAGGTGGGCCGAGTATTTTGATGAGTTGTTGAATGTCGAGGATGACAGTGAGGTTGAGATCGGAAGAGCTATGGGTGATGGTGCACAGATGCCGGTTTTTGGAGAGAGACTTGTTGCGAACATTACAAGGGAAAAGGTGCAGGAGGCGGTAGAGATGACAAAAGCAGGGTAAGCCCCTGGTTTGGATGACGTGGAGACTGAGTGCCTGAAAAAGGGCGGAACATTTGTTTTGTGGCGGGGGTGGTGCCGATTGAGTGTCGCAGTGCCTGCATTGTCCTGCTGTATAAGGGCGAATGATAAAATTATGAAAGCTGCAACTCAAGAGGTATCACTTTGTTATGTGTAGTCGGGTAGTTTTTTGGGAGAGTGATGATCAAAACAATTTGAGAATGTACGGATTGCGCAATTGGAGAAGAACAGTGCGGCTTTATGAGCAGTAGAGGGTGCGCCAATCAGATCTTTGCAGTGAGACAGGTCTGTGAGAAGTACCTTGCAAAGGGCAAGGATGTGTTCTAAGCCTTCATGGATTTGGAAAAGACATACGACAGGATTGACAGGGAAGCGCTGTGGAGGGTGTTGCGTTCGTATGGAGTGGACGGAAGTCTGTTGAAAGCGGTGCAGAGTTTCTATGTTGGCAGCCGAGCATGTTTCAGAGTGGTTCACAGTGAAAGTGGGTCTGAGTCAAGGCTGCGTGATGTCTCCCTGGCAGTTCAATCTCTATATGGATGGAGTGGCCAGGGAGGTGAACGCGAGTGTGCTAAGTCGTGGCTTGGAGCTGTTGGAAGCGAATGGGCGGAGTTGGCAGTAGAGCCAGTTGCTGTTTGCGGATGATACGGCACTGGTGGCGGATTCAGAGGAGAAGCGATGTAGGCTAGTGTCTGAGATTGTCAAAGCGTTTGAGAGGAGAAAGCTTAGAGCGAACGTGGGTAAAAGTCAAGTAATGAGATACTCGAGGTCTGTCGATGCCAACAGAATTAGTGTCCTCCTAAATGGAGAGTGTTTTGAGTATCTGGGCTCCCATGTGGAGAAGACTGAACTTGTGGAAACTCAGGTGAAGTTGTGTAAAGTGTTGGGTGCACTGAAGAGCGTAATGAGCTGCAGGACTTTAGGGATAGAAGCAAAGAGAGGGCTGTATGAGGGTGTCAGTAGTGTAAAGTGGTGCAAGACGCAAATGATAAGGAATTAGATAGGGATAAAAGAGCCGGGCATGGTAGGACGTGGTGCATGCAACCTTGACTCAACCGGTCCGTACAGGGCATTCGCGCAGAAACGGGGGGCGGGAGCGGAGGGTACCGGAACTGGTTTGGTGCCCCGAGTCACATAACGGACGGGGGAGGGGAGACCGGAAGGGGGAAGGAAGGGGGAACGGTGGGATGGAAGCAGGCTTGCGGCCTTGATTGGCAAGGTTAATGTTATGAACATTTTGATTTTTAGTGTATTTATGATCTCCATTGTATTTATATATACGTTTTTTCTTCTTTAGATGGTTGTAGTGGAGTATAATTGGACAATAACTGTTGTTCGTTATATATATTTATTCGGTTCTGGTAGGATTAGTGTTATTCCAAATTTTTGGTGGGGGCGGGGCGTAGGGATCCCCTAGGCAAAAAGTTGGATGTGCTCCTGGAAGATTATGTGAGTTTGTTCGTACCTGTTCCTTGTCTTATAAATTTGTTTCCGTGTCCTGTTTGCTACGTTGTGAGGGTATATATCGTTATATATTTATTTATGGTGTTGAACTTATGGTGTCCCACTGTATTCAACTAATTTTTCACCTTAGTTTTTCCTTGAGTCGAGACGGCTCCGACCCACTGTCTGGCCCTTGGCCACAATCATATTATCATTTCACCTCTGCCGCTCCGTATATGAAGATCTGAATGCCTAACCAGGATCTGATCAGAGATGGCCTGTGTCTGTGGTTTTCTTCCCTTAATTCAAGCTGTTACTTTAGGTATTAAAATATCATATGTAATGGTACGCTCCGACATTAGACTCCTAATATAGAGCCTTTGCCCGGCGTGGTCGCCACATGTTCACGGCCCCCGGACCTCCAGAGAACAGTCCCTTCCTTCCAGGATAGGCGCGGCCTTTTAGCTTTCCAAAAACACCTCAAGGTGTTCTGTCCTAAAATCCTTAGAATATAAGCTCTGCATGATGCTGAGCCCTCAGACTAGGTTTGAGCCCCACACACGCCAAAATATCTCCGTGCGATATTCGACCTCTTTGTACTCACTCACTTGTCCCCCTCATACTGACTACCTGATTGCAAGTTAAAGTGTATTGGCTTGCGAAAAGAACTTATTGCGTTTCTTTATTTTTGAACTAGACAGGCTAATAAATGTTAAGTATTCCAGCAAGTTTTACTTCAAACCCCAAAAAAGCCCAGTCAAGCCATCACAGTAGAGGATCGTCTACACATGGATTATAATTCTATATTTTTTATGTGAACATATACGTGTTTCCTTATCTAGTTGTGGTATAATTGACTCAATCGATGCTTGATTGGGGGGGGGGGGTTCGTAGCGATGGGGGCCTGGGATATTTTTGTATGTTTTCTTCATTAATCACTATATATTCTTTTATAGGATTAGTATGGTAGGTATGTCTTATAACTCAATTTGCAGCCTTAGTGTGCGAACGGCCCTGTTTGTACCAGCCTGAAGGTAGGATTGCAGGCAAGGTTCTGTGTTCATTATCATTATCATTATCATTCATTATCTATACGAATAGTATGGATTATTAGTATGATTATTGGCGAGATGGAGTATG
Source organism: Gammarus roeselii (assembly GCA_016164225.1). Classification (NCBI taxonomy): domain Eukaryota; kingdom Metazoa; phylum Arthropoda; class Malacostraca; order Amphipoda; family Gammaridae; genus Gammarus; species Gammarus roeselii. The sequence goes on from SDVV010007398.1 coordinate 11,930, forward strand.
TATTGTGGGATGATGCAGCACCTACGGTCGAGAATCTATCTACCCCATATTGCGTCATCCTGTTTTGAAACATTTATATCAGTGTTCCATTGATGCGTTTTTCCAATAGCGAAAATACCTGAACGATATGGATTTAGTATAAGTTAAAATATTATGTTATATATACTTAGTAATGATCGATTGATTTATGTTGAATTTGCGCAGTTTTTGGAATTTCGATCAGTTAACTCATACAGTTTTAGGCATTTTAGGGTATTTTAGGCTTGAAACATCCATGTAGCAAGCTATTTCAGGCATAATTGCTAGGTTGTTGCATTATTGAGGTATTTTTATGTGTATATATGACTCATATGTTACGATTTAGCCCTAGTTACGTTAGTTATTGAGATGTTAATTCAACCCTGTTTTGGACTGAAGTGTAGGCTATTTTAATTAGATTTTGTATGTACTATACCGTATTTACTTTAGGCTTCAGTTATGACGCTCGTATGTCTTGGTATCTTATACACATTTCTTGTTTGTTTGGTTACATGCTAGTTCATTCTCATTTACAACGTTTTCAATGTATGTTTTGTGTATGGTAGAGAATTAATCTTCTTGCTTTGTTTTATCTCGTGAGTTTTATTATAGGTCTTTCAGTTTTGTAGCTTCTCTGTTGAATTTCCATCTTCAATGCTATCTGTTGGTTATTTATACAATTTAGGATATTTTACGTACGTATCAACAATATAGAACATTATTTCAGGTCTAATTTAGTTACATTGTTTTCATTTATAGTGATTTATATATCTTCTTTCATCCTGATACAATATTTGACGTGGTTATCATAAATATAGAACAGACGATTTGTTACAAATTTGGTCCTGGTGTTAGGGTATTGTATATTTATTGTACGACCATTCTTCAATATTTAAGAGGAGTTAGATTGTCCCCTAGGCAAAAGCTCATTTTGTTTATGCTCGTTTGTGTAAATGGACCGATTTATTAGGATAGATACCATAATGTAGTACAATTTTTATGTGAATTATAGCAGAGTAGAGAGCCTTATTTAGCTATTTTATTTATGTTCCTGATGTTATGTTTTTTTTCCACGAGAATCATAAGAATATATGTTTAAGAGGTGTAAGTCCGTACTGCATCATTGTGGAATTTTCGTCATTGATCCCTAGTAAATGTGTAGTTTAACGTTTAGATGATAATTTTCTGGATGGATGGGTCCTAGTGTAAAGGTGGTTTATACTCTTTGGTTGTCATTTTGGACTTCATCAATGTTCAACGTGAATTTTGTTCGTTCTTGTAAGCGTCGATCTTGAGTTTCATGCGTTTGTGGTGTTTTACTTAAGTCATCAGTAAACAGAACCCAAGCTTTTTATGGCCACACACTCTCTGAGACTCATTCTTGACCACTGTACATGTGTCTAGATTTTGGTTATGTCCAGGATGCATCTTTGTTTGAGGCTGTTCAGAGACGATGGGTTAACAGATGCGAGGTACGTCTGTGGCATCGTATCATGACTGTAAGTTACCTCTAAATTTGTTTTATATCGGTGGTAGATTGCTGAGAAGTGACCTAGTAAAACATTATAGAGTTCATTTTTTATGGCACATTAGGCTTGGATTTGTACTCCCACAGGCACAGCATCAGTTAGGTCCAGGAATTTATTATAGATTTGAATGGTATGATAGTATAAAATAACATTTTTCACATTAACTCAGAGTTAAATGTCAGTTATTTTCGGTATAGCTGTTATGTTAGTATACGATCTTAGTCATGAACCAGATCACGCCGGATATTGGAGTAGGATTCATCATCTGGGTGCGGTAGGATACACCGTACATAATAGTTAATCGTTGTTGCTTAGGGTAGAGTAGAAAATCTTATTTAGCTATTTATTTTTAGATGTTGGTGTATATCTTGATTTGATATGATAGGAATATATCGGTATTCGATATAAATTTGCCTATTTTTCATGGGATGTTGGGTATAAAATACGCTTATTTGGATGTAATGATTCAAAAATTTGGTGTGTTCCCCCTCTCGTCATTGGATTTGGGTCCGGTTCCATATTCCTCTGAGAACTATTCTACCGGATTTGTGTTGAGTGTTAGTGTTGAAATTCTTCAGTAATTGAATGTACATCTCAATTATGTTATCCAATCGCAGGTCTTTGCTAGATGCTTATTCCCGCAAATCTTACTTTTATTAAATGTTTGTATTTCGTTTGCACTTTGGACACTTAGAAGTTTTTGATTAATTCAGGTTTTTGTTATGAGACGGCGTTCCCATTCAGAATATATTTGACTTTTTCGACCATTCACTAGATCCACTTTAACATTTTTCACTGGAGGTCTGTAATGATGGCCATAATCCTAACTCATTCTAACCTAATATTATCAAGTGTTGCATATTATTCCCCGTTTCATACTTATGTTAGGTATTTTCCTTCATTGATTTAACCTTCATCCGTATTAAATCTATCAATTTGACTCTGTAGTTTTACCAATCTTTAGCAGATTGTGTGCCTACATATATATATATTTTTTCACTTCGATTGTTACAAGTCCAGTGATATCGACCAGTCCCGAGTAATGTTAGGTCATCGCTCGTTTGTCGACTTTCGTGTTCAAAACGTTTATGTAAGCTTACCCCATACGTCAGTGAGTGTTACGAATGTTAAAGCGTTAGCAAGATTTATGTACGGTTTTACTGTTGGGATATGATTTTTTTGTAGTGTTGGACGTTTTGCTCCTACCATTTTCGTCTATTATATCAAATATTGAATAAATCCACTCTAACAATTTTTTCATACAGATCTGCATTGTAAGGTTCACAATCCACAAGATCTAGGATATAAACCATGTCTAAGGTACATAATTAGCGAAATATATATCAATGTACGATAACATAAATCAAATATCGTTGAATGCAAAAAGGGTTACCATACAATGACGTATACATTATTACCTAGACAAACTTAACCTATTCTATCCAATAGTTATGTATTTTTAATCAAGTTTGATGGTTATGTATGATATTGATATGTATGAATCTCTCCACTAGGGCTGTATATTCATCACATCAAAAGCAGTTGAATACATTTCCTCCAATTTAATCCAGCAAAAAACCTTCTGCAGATGTTTGGATTCCAGAATTATCGACAGCTCTGTTTCATGTTCGGATGAGACTCAGCAGGTAAGATCCAAGAGAACTAATGCACTTCAATTTGTTACATTTTTAATGTGGGTCAGTTGTACGCGATGTTAAGTTCAAAGATCTAGTCATTCTAACCAACTTATCCAATAATTATATACTTGCATTCAAGTTTGACGGATATGTATGATATTTAGTCATTATCTTGTGCGATGTACATATCAAATCTCTCCCATACGACTCTATTTTTCGTAGTTTTTCTTCTAATGTCACACACCAGGTACACACATTCACGCTTTGTACGCGTATGCAGGACCGGACATAGTATAATGATGTCGTATACAGGGATAGTTACCGATCCAATGTAGACACACACACATTTTGATTGCATATACAGGATCAGTTAACATCTGAGACCCTTTAACTCTGATATATGTTTTTTTCCATTAGAACAAAATCCCTTGTTATTGTTACAAGATATTTATTGTGGAGCACCTTCACGTCATGATAGGTGAAAAGAACTAAGCATCTTAACCTATCTTATCCTTTTCTATCCAGGAATTATATAGTATCGATCGAGTTTTCGTGCATAAATTTGTTACTTTTTATCGATTTATGATATATTCATTTGCATCCTCTCCACTTGGCTCTACATTCTGATCTAGCCTATTCACACCCATCGAAACCTAACATAACCTAACTTTATGTATGGTGTTCAGTCATTGCTATATACATATGAAACTCTCCAAACGACTCTAAGTAATACTTTAACATATATGGTATTCATTTTGTTGTCACTCTCATTCCATATAAGTTAGCAGAGGAGACCCATTTTCAATCTTAGATGGTTTGAATGTTACGGGTAATTCATATTATTTTTGACAATAGAAGCAAATCTCGATAATTTATGTGATCCAAGGGAAGAATCTTCATCATGATTGTAATACAGCTGAGGTAGTGGACAACAGATTATACCTAAGAACAAAAGAGAAACTGGAACGTATGCAAAATTTTCTCAATGATGAATCTCAGAATGACTTTGAATTGGAAAAGATTCGAATAATTAAGTTCAAGAAGAAGTAATACATTTATTGACACATGAGAACGAAATAGCCTTTGGTATCAGCATCAAAGATATGTGGAGTATAAGATGGATTTTGAGAGTATACTGGAATATAGTGATGAAAAGTACTGTTGGATGACGAACAATGCTGTTTAAATATCAAAACCAGGTATATGATATTGATGATGGCAGCAAGGTCTGTAAATAATGCTAATAAATACTGATAAAAAACTATGTATGTTCTCAATGAAATGATTATATTATCCCAGACTCGAAGGTTAAGTAATGAATTGTGAACATCGTGACTGTCGGAGGTAACATCGAATCTTCGGAATCAGTAGAAAAAAATTGTTTCAAGGGTTGAAATGATGCCAGAAAACCTAGCTCGAGGTAAAGGATCTATATGTGTTACAGAATGGTATTATATAAATCAGCGTCCGGTCAGATCTTGAAAGGAAACCATCGTTAAGGATAAGAAAAACAAAGGAAAGAGAAAAATTAAAATTCAGAGATGGAAGTTGTCAAAGGTTGTAGAGTTGAGCGGAGATATTGAAGTGAATTCGAAAAAACATGGTGTGAGACTATGTGTCCGTTTGTGTGAAACTGAGTACAAATTTGAAATACTTGTATCATTCAATCCATCCAAGTTTGAAAAATGGGGGATTCTCTGGTAACATATATGACTCGAGAGTGACAACGAAATAAATAACATGTATGTTAGAGTGATTTTTAGAGTTGTATGGAGGGGTTCATATGTATATATCAATGACTGAATACCGTACGTGAGGTCAGGTCAGGTTATGATGGGTGTGAATAATATGTTAAAGTGACGTAGAATTGTGTCAGAATCAAAAATAATATGAATTACCCGTAACATTCAAACCATCTAAGATTGAAAATGGGTCTTCTCTGCTAACTTATATGGGATGAGAGTGACAACAAAATAAATACCATATATGTTAAAGTATTATTTAGAGTCGTTTGTAGGGCTTCATATGTATATAGCAATGACTGAACACCATACACAAAGTTATGTTATGTTAGGTTTTGATGGGTGTGAGTAGGCTAGATCAAAATGTAAAGCCAAGTGGAGAAGATGAAAATGAATATATCATAAATCGATCAAAACTAACAAATTTATGCACGAAAACTCGATCGATACTATATAATTTCTGGATAGAAAAGGATAGGATAGGTTAAGATGCTTAGTTCTTCTCACCTATCATGACGTGAAGGTGATCCACAATAAATATCTTGTAACAATAACAAGGGATTTTGTTCCAATGGAATAAACATATATCAGAGTTAAAGTGCCTCAGAAGTTAACCGATCCTGTATATGCAATCAAAATGTGTGTGTGTCTACATTGTATCGGTAACTATCCCTGTATACGACATCATTATACTATGCCAGGTCCTGCATACGCGTACAAAGCGTGAATGTGTGTACCTGGTGTGTGACATTAGAAGAAAAACTACGAAAAATAGAGCCGTATGGGAGAGATTTGATATGTACATCGCACAAGATAATGACTAAATATCATACATATCCGTCAAACTTGAATGCAAGTATATAATTATTGGATAAGTTGGTTAGAATGACTAGATCTTTGAACCTAACATCGCGTACAACTGACCCACATTAAAAATGTAACAAATTGAAGTGCA
>SDVV010007399.1:0-17810 GCA_016164225.1 Gammarus roeselii
TATAGCCAAATCTAATTTCCTTCACAAATAATATACCTTCATAAATAACATATATCCTAATTCCTTCATAAATAACATATATCCTAAATCCTTCACAAATAATATACATACTCACTAATTATCCATTACCGTTTATGCACAGCGTTTCGATTACCGTTTATGCACAGCGTTTCGATTACCGTTTATGCACAGCGTTTCGATTACCGTTTATGCACAGCGTTTCGATTACCGTTTATGCACAGCGTTTCGATTACCGTTTATGCACAGATATACTCTACTGTCACCTAGAACAAGTGTCTCAATTTCGCCTTCCAAATCCGTGAACCTGTCAGAAGTGTTTCGCGTTGGCATCAAAAACGCGGACCGGTTCACAACGCTAAACCAGTTCTGGACCAGCTGAAATTCATACGAATCTACACCGCGTCGAGGTTGGGTGTGGTTACGATCCGCGGATGTCATGGTCCGATGTATCGGCTTAGTCCCGGTTTTCAGTTTCCGGGCAGCCGTAGACCTCTTGCCCTGGCGGGAAGTAGGTACCCTGGGTTTGTGTTTAGAGGTGGCAGCAAGTTGCGAGCTCATATCCAGCACCGGTAGCCCTGATATGGTTTTAGGGGTGGATGCGTGCTACCGTTGCAGACTCTTACCCAGGACGTCACGGTAGGAAGTCAGAGCAAGACTACTAAGTCTCCCCCGCTATTGAACTTGGTCCCTTCTGTTAATCCTCTCCCAACATGCCTCTCTGTCCAGCTGTAAAGCATGTACCACCAACTAGTTAACTTTTACCAGTTTCCTTGTCTGTTCCGCCAGGCTCTTACTAGCCTTCTCCATATCAGAACGTAATTTCATACTGAGGTCTGCAGCAAAAATCTCTAAATCACGCTTACTAACAAGGTCCTCTTGGACCATACGTACCTTGTCTCTCACCTACGCAACGGACTCACAAGTCCTGCCAATCTGCTCTCTCATCTCCACATACTCACTGGCGACAGTGCACAGCTGCTCCTCGAGGACAAAAACCTTTCCGGAAGGATTCCGTCTTCTCCGTCGTCGTCCCTACGCCGCAGGCCCTGGAAGGTCACCAGGACCTCGTCGAGCCTGCCATCCAGTTCACAGAACCGGCAGACGAGGTCTTCTGTGAGGTCCTTGAAGACGCTCCTGCTCATTCCGGCAAAGCAAACCGAGCAGACCGTCAGAGTAGGAGGCATCCTCAAAAGTCGTCCGCGGGAATTTTCACTCTTTCAGCAGGCGCGCGCTCTCATTTAGCTTACTAGTTTCAATTAAACTAATTTTATTGATTAGCAAACTTAGCACAGTACCTGTTTCCACTTTTCACCGAGAACAAAGATACAAATCGTCTGAAACAGATAGATACAAATCGTGAGTTAACAAACCGTATGCGAACAAACGCGAATTCGTGTGATCCCACTTTATTGGTAGTTCAGGAGGTCATTCACACAGTCGCTACTTGTCTCCTCTTTATTCGAGCGATCAAATTATGGGATTTAATAGCGGGGACATGGGGCAAACAGGGGGAAAAGGAAGGAATGGGGGCCGAAAAAAATAATTCTGTTTGTTAGGTCACGAAGGCTTGGTAATGCGGTATTCAAAATGTGCCGATGATGGATGGGAACGAAGTAGGAAACACAGACTTTAAATGAAAAAGAATGAGCTGAATTCAGGCTTGCTTCTAAATTCCAGTCGCTGGCAGAATGTTGATGATGGTGCTCGTGAAATTGGAAGCTTTGTGCTGTAAGGGACACGATAATTGATCCTCACCAGAAAAGTTGTTCATAATTTTCCAGGAAATATTTGTAACATTCAGTCACGTTACCAACCAAAAACGAAAATGATACGAACAATGAAGTTTTAATGATACAGAGCCAATTAAGTACTAGCCTGCTCAACCAGGTGAAGGGGATCACCCTAAATCCACTCTTCCTGGTGAGCGGTCAGCGTGCTATATGTTACATACGATAGGAACACACTAAACGTCTAGAGGGTGTAAGCAATCAGGTAATTGCATGGTAAAATTGATCAATAAGTTATATCTTTGCGGACACGGAGTGCGACATGATTGGTACTGGAAACAAAACTCCTCGTGCATTAGCAATATTGAAGCTCAATTGTATTAACAATGGACACCGCAATAAACTGGAACATAAAATCGGTAACATGAGATATTCCTCCACCGCATTGCGTGTTGTTTCAACAATAGTTGAAGACAACTGCTCTGATAGTACTGTGCTGGCTCAACACAGCGTCGGCAAAGATGTCTTGATGGCGCAGTGATGGCCCAACTCATCGTAAGAGAAGCTTTGCTGGCACATTCCTGGCCCAACACTGAGTGACGATTCCGTGATCGTCCGATGCTGGCCCAAAATAGTCAGTTAGTGCTGCTGAGCCAATGAAGGTAAGAATGTCGATGTGTTTGCAGATAACCAATTAATAGGAGATAAATTGAAAAATGATCGTCACAGGCTCTGATGTGGGTATGCTGAAGGCATAAAGAGGGGAAGATTGCAGGAGCGGGGATACAGGGAAGGATATTTAAATTATTGGTGTGATATCAAGGTATGATGGAAAAAAGATTTCTGAAACGGGATTGCAGGAAGAATATTTAGGTGTTGATAGTGTTTATAAAGCCTAGGTAATTGGTAGTGGGGTTGATAGTGGTAGTTTGAGCGGCAGGAGGGGATGTCCATCTGTTTAATACATGAGGGGATCACATAAGACGGTCGGCACAATCCAACCGATCAAGAAATAATGTGTTAATTGTCAGATTCTATTTTTATAGCACTTTGAAAAATATCACGACATTTTATTTTTGACCTCTAGTAGCCATGAACGAGTTCCGAACAAAAATCTGCACCGTTGATCCTGATGAGCTCTTTAATAAGCGAATGTACGATTAGATGAAGAAAAACGGAATTTAGCGTGGCAACTAGGGATGAGACCATCAGCCACTGCCTCCTCAACTCACCAGAGCGGAAGAGCAAGTAAGCACCATAGGCGGTCCTCGAAGCCCTAAAATCAGTGCCAAGCAGTGCGAGAAATTGCTCCGATGCGTTCCTGCGATGTTGGAGGCGAGGGAAGATTCCCAGAGCATTGTGGAGCGCCTGTTCCAGAGATCCTTACGAGTGGATGGGCTCTCTGGCTCTCACCCTGTTCGATACATTGCAGTGCCACTGTCAAATGATCGAGGCCAAAGGTGACCGCCTTTGAAAATTGAAAGTAGGAGATTGTTGGTCGCTGACAACACTTCGTCGTCAACGGTGATGGGCATGGGGCTGCATCTTGATACATTTCAATAAATATTGTGAACAATCTTCACGAGGTGATTATTGACAACGTAATTGACAAAAAATTATTCACATACATCAATTTGGCCCGTCACTGGCCGTCAGTCGCCTCATCATTTGTGGCAGTCAAGGACGGGTCTTGTGCCGAAACAAGCGTAGAAAACTTATATTTTCAAAGTTACACTCAAAATGGGTCTACACCCTTGGAAAGACCGAAATAAAGTTATTTTTTAAAATTGCATGTTCGGTGAAACTTGGAAACCAAAATACTATTTACATAATGCAGAAATATATTCCATCCCCTTTCGAAAAGTAGGGCACAATGATACCAAATGCATATTGGAGTTGCGTTTTACTCTAATCAAGCAACCAGAATTAAGCACGGTTGTCGGGTTATTGAAGCATAAGTATCCATCTCATAGCAAGTTGTTGGCCACGCATTGAACAGGTGGTGAGGGAGAGGGTCTGAGCAACGATTCTTCATCTGCAAACCACTCGACTTACTCAAGCCGATCTCTAATAAAGTGAGATGGCCAACATGGTGTATCCATGTACTAGAACAAGGCGGAGCCCTATAAAAGTAGTGCTGGTTTAGCACACAATTTTGCATAACCACAGACGGAGCATGCCTCGAAAATTAAAAAAAAAGACGAAATTGAAAATGATAAGCTCAAAAATAAAGAAGAATGATATAACATCTAAATCCATAGTGCTCTATCGGCTTGTTATTACAAATAGAATCTTATTTTGATTTACATTGAAATATACTGATATTAGACCTGCCGATATTCATAACGTATTATGTATCTGTCCAATAGCTTAGGTCGTTAATGTACTAAGATCATTGTATTACATGATATTATTCCCATGTACAAGATATGACATTTAAAGCTACAAATTCCCCTACATCGCCTCACCAAGATCTCTTTTAGGAACTTTCGAGCTCCAAATTGTCCTGAGCATTTATGCCCTTCTGGTCGCTGCCAGAGCATCATGAATTAAAGGGAGCCCCGAACGAGTCATTCTTGCCTTTAGATTGAGCCAATTATTGAATTCCGTTTTTGTGCAGTTGAGTTCACTCCACACAATATTTCATCATCTACAACCGTTGTTCACTTAGAGCTTCGTAAACTTGGGGCGATGCCGACATTGAGCCTATGAACAAGCTCGTCACTTTAGGATTTCGTAGTTAGGTCTATGTCCAATTTTCTGTTTACAATTCAGTCTGAAATATTTGGTTAAATACAAAGTCGTTGTTACCTCAATGCTGTTTTGTGTTGTAATGTAATTGAATTTATGTAAATAGTATTGTTTTCCTTTTCGATAGTCCCCAATCCTATTTTTGACGATAGGAATGACGATGACTACATGAAGGTTACGATATCAATGACACAGATCATTTTCTTGTATCTGGTCACATCATTGACGAATTATTATTGCCAGTTAAAAATAAAATAAAATCATAAAAATTATTAATATTCACATAGTACCCATATATTTCAAGTTGTTTCTACTAAAATTGAGGAGAACAAATATATGTTCTGGACAGAGGTGAAGAGGGTGAAGGGGAAGGCCGGAAAGGAGGGGGCGGTGAGAGATGAAAACGGCCCGTTGTTGTCGGAAAGGGGGTGTTGCTCGAAAAAGGTGGGCCGAATTGTGGATTGTTGAGTGCCGAGGATGTCAGAGAGGCTGATGCTGTTGCAGTTGGTGGTGGTATACGTGGGCCGGTTTTGACAGAAATACTTGCAGTAGACATTGCTAGAGAAAAGGTGCTGGAGGCAATTGAGGTGATGAAAGCATGCGAAATCCCCTGGTTTTGATGCCGTTGCGACCGAGTGCCTTTTCAAAGGGTCGTTGTAATGATTGTAGACTGACTGGTGAGGCCACAGTGCTCGTATTGTTTCGTTGTATATGGGCAAATGAGATGCAAATTGATGTTGAAGTTTATGAGGTATCAGTTCGTTATGTGTTGTCGGTAGGTTGTACCGGAGAGTGCTGACCAACAGGATTAGAGACTCTGCGGAGGGTGCAATTGGCGAAGAACAGTGTGGCGTGGGAGAGGTTGTGCCGATCAGATTTTTTCAGTTAAACATGTCTGTAAAAAGTACATTACGAAGGGAAAGGGTGCGTTCTGGGTCTTCTTGTATTTGGAAAATAGCTACGGCAAGGTTGACGGGGAAGCGCTGTTTAGGGTGTGGCGTTTGCACAGAGTGGACGAAAATCTTTTGAGAGTGATTCCGAGTTTCTTTGTTGGCAGCAGAAAACGTGTCAGAGTCGGGAGTGATGTGAGGTATTGGTTCAAATTAAAAGTGGGTCTAGGACAAGGTTGCGTTGTGTCTCCCTGGTTATTCAATATCTACATGGATGGAATCGTCAGGGAGGGGAAAGCAAATGTTATGGGTCGTAGCATAGAGCTGTTAGAAGCGAATGGGCGGAGTTGGCAGATGAGCCAGTTACTGTTTGCCGATTATTCGGCACTGGTGGCAGATTCGTAAGTGAAGCTGTGTAGGCTAGTGTTGGAGTTTGTTAGAGTGTGTAAGAGGAGGAAGCTCGAAGTTAACATTTGTAAAATTAAAATAAAGAAGTGCTCGAGGAATGTCGATGTGAGTAGAATTAGTCTCTTCCTGAATGGAGAGGTAATGGAAGAAGCTCAGTGTTCAGAGAAGTTCAGAAGTCCAGAGTGTGTGTTGTGGGGTCTTCCGGCGGGACCCTTTAACGCAAAAGGGCTATGTTATGTGATTGTGAGGGTATGAGAGGAGTGTGAGGTGTGCCTTGCCGTTGGCCACACCCCTTTCTGTGGGATTCGGTTTTACGTCTGTATCTGTATCTGAGGACTATATCATTTTAAGTATTGAAGGGTCAAATAGAGGATAAATCAAGTAGCCTCTGATATAATAAAGATTTGATGATACTTTCTATAGAATATATATGATATACATACAATCCATTCATGTCATCTAATATCCTAACAAGTAGCTCAATGCATTGTAGCCGACGTAGGTGCAACAACCATTAAATGACAAATCACCACGAGACGCCCAACACGTCTCTGCAGCGGGGCTCACAATTCTAGCACAGACTTGAATGTATTCAGCGATGTCAGAATACTTCACCTCCAACAAAAGACACACATGATTGATCGCCCCATTCCGAACGGGGATCAGCTTGCTATAGTCAGCTGAGGCAGCAAGCGTAGCATTTTCAGTAGTCACCACCGCTCTATTTACGACCCATGACTGACAAACTCGTTGTGGCTAGCGCGCTATCTTCATGGATTTTGGACGGCCTAAAGATCGTCCCCGGCGGTTCTTACATATTTACCTACATTACTTGTCTCCCGATTTCTTCTTCACTTTTATGAGGCAAACCGAATATGTGCCACCTGATTCCATACGTCCACATATTTTTTTATCGGCCGTCTTCTTCTTGTTTCTGAGCCTTCTATGAGCTGTCAAAGCCCCACAAGTGCTTGTTGATAAAAACAATCATGGTAGAACATTCTGACTTAGGAAGGTCCCTTATCTTGTACAGGAGCCTGTATGCCATTGGAAATATATTCTGAAATGTGGTCCAACATCCAGTCCATGTGGACATATTAGCTGCTCTGAACAGGGCAGGCCTTGCTATTCTTGATCGATATGATAGTGAGCGAGCTCCAGACCAACGAAAACAAAAAAAATGCAAATCTGGAAGCCAAATAATCATGAAACTAAAGAAGAGGGTACTGACAAAGTGGACAGGAAGGCAAGACTGGCCTGTAATAGAAGATTCGAAACACCTGTTGTTGTGATATCACCTTGTGTATACATTAGTTCTTTCTTTAGGACCTTGCCGACAAACGAGAATTAGTTTTGATCTCAGAAATACAAGTCCAAACAAATTACGCATCATGTGTAACAAATGTTTTTCTTTCGAATGGACTTTAACAAACGAGTGTCTTTTTTTGTGTTGCAACTGATAACTTTCTGCGTTGGTTTGCCGGCTCCTGTTAGTTAAGAATACAGGGGAAAGACCAGCGTAAATAATGCCGATGGGATTTATGCCGGTCGTGAGTCAGGGCGCGAACCGAGCATAGCCAGGAATACTGCGACTCCTGTGGCTCAGAAATGTGATATAAACTGACGCAGAGCAGCAACCTGTTGCTTAGATAAGAGATTCATTTACAACAGGGTTACATGGTTTAAAGTATAGGATTTCAGAAACCAGGAAACATCCTGACTTCTGGTAATAGAAGAAAAATTTGAAATGATTGAACCATTATTTCCTGAGGTGTTCCAATGAATTCTTCAGTTCTCTTTTATCTCCCACGAATAGTACGAACTCAAGCCAACTACCAAGGTATGAAGTTATGAAAAAATAACGAGCAGCGTTACATGTTTCATAGAATCAGAAGACGCCAAGCGGTAATCCATAACACTGCATGGAGACAATTCCATAGCCTGAGGGACACAGACAACTGAATTGACAGCTCGTACGATCGTCATTCCTATCTTCCATGAAGAGATAATTTCTTTGTTTCATAATAGCTCCAGCTGGTGAAAAGAGCTTGTACGTAATAAAAATATGCATTGACATTCAAACCTTTTATCATGAAACATGCATAGTTCCACGAATATCAATTTACCTGTTTAGGATATTTATTATATTTATAATCATGTTGGCAAAACTACGCTCATTTTGTATTGTATTTCTGTCGCGCCTGTTGGGTTTCTGTGAAGTTGTAATAGTAGGCCTGGGACGAACTGAAGAGTCCATTCCAGCAGTACTCCAAAATTGTACTCAGTAGAACTAGCTACGCCTAGATGAGGTGCCCATCGTTCATGGGCTGCCTGATGCTGACGGCTAGAACGGATGTTGTCAGCTCCTTCATGGCAATAGCCCTAACACCACGTTTTCTTAGTTAGGGGGTTTATTAGTCTCCCATTATTTTTCGAGGCGGTCTTTAAAGGTGTTTACGTTTTTACTGTCAACCACATCTTTGGTAGATAGTTTCTATTTTTTTATTATATCATGATTGGAAAGATGTTCTCGGCCACTGATGTACTGAATGGTTTTAGCAGTAGTTTACGGTCTTGCTCATTATATCTGTTCTTTTGTATTATAATCTTGTTCAAAGAGGTCCTCAGGGCTAGATCTAGTGTATACATTTATTATTATTATAAAATCTTTTATTTTCATCGTCTAGCAATGGGTTTTCAATACTTTGGTCTAACTATCAAACTTTTTTTTTAAATGCCGTATTTGAATTAGCGAAGCGAGAAATAAAAATGAATTTATAACAGCACATCTCCTGTCGGCGGCCGATTTGTAGCTACTACGTGTTGCAAAGCAGTTTTTTTAATATGTGCTATATTTTAAAGTGAGAAACTCATGGGCATGGGATTGATAAATTCAAAATTAATGAATACATCGCAGCTCATCTCCAGTAGGCGGCTGGTTTGTCCTTCATTGAACCGAATGGAATACACAATATACCATTAAATAAATACCAACACCTATATATTCATACTAATATACATATACATGCACGTACATATATATACAAATACATATACATGTACACATACATATACACACATATACGCTTACATACCTTCATACATATATGGACGACAATCAGTATAATTCAGTGGGGAAGGACACAACTCAGATGGACGGAGTTCTCCAAGAGAAGAATAGAGAACAATGTTACTTTTTATGATGGCGATTGCAACTTAAAAATGGTATGGTGATTGGTAGAATTCATTAATTTATTTATATTTGTATCGAAATTACTACTGTGAGAGAGCGGCTACATATTATTCATCGATAGACAGAGCACACTTTAAAAGGATTGAGACATTGAAATAGATGAGACGTTAGTTAACAGCAAGGGTAATTGGCAGGGGCAATTGTTGATTGGTGTGGAGATATAATAACCAGTTACAGCTAAGTATCAACGAATCAGAATAATCCAATGCTGTAGTACACAAGTCGGATGAATATACTTCCGTTATAGGAGACAAGGTAGAGTATTAGCTTATAAGGCAATGATTGTATCATCAAAAATGGTACGATAATTGGTAGAACCAGTTTAATGAGTGATACTAAAATCGAGTTTACATTTGTCGAAGTTAGAAGCTGCCTATCGTTCCTGGAAAAAACTGAGTTTGTATTTTAATTATAATACATATGTATCGTCAGAGTAAAAAACGATTAGATGGTGTCTCAATGTTGAGAGAGATGGTGTTGGTGGATTCGAACATGCTCACGAACAGAATGCATTTCCTGGTTACTGGTGTTATGCATTTAGCTTGTGTTTGTGGGCAAAGTTACGGTTTTGAATTGATCGGCCAATAGATGTTCATTAAGCCTATTCTTGAAGAACGTGTTGGATTCAAGATTCTTGAGGCTTGTTGGGAGGTTGTTCCAGGATTTTGGTCCAGTGATCGAAAAAGCTCGACAAGCCGTTTCTGTTTTCCTGTGTTCAACGTGCAGAGTATCCTTATTCCTTGTGAATCGATTGTTCTTTTCACCTCGAGAATAAATGAGTCTTTGGCTGCCGGGTGAATGTTTTTCTAGTAGATCTTTTTGAATTCTGATCGATTCATGGAGCGCCAGTTTGTTGTCAAATTGAGCAACTTTAATTGTTCGAGGAGAGGACTTACGTGGTCTCGTTTTGTGTGGCTACCATCGCATGTTATTCTTGCCGCAAAATTTATACAACGTTGCACTTTCTCTCTTTGAGTTTTGGTGCATTTCCCCAAGATTGAAGGACAGTAGTTAATGTGAGAAAATACTAAAGCGTGGACAATCAGTAATCTTGATTTGAAGTCCAATTCTTTTTTTGCAGAGTTTAGAAACAAATGTGTTCGATTCAACTTGAAACACAGAGTAGTTACGTGGTGTTTGAAGGAAAGATCGGGATCGAATCATACTCCCAGACTTATAACTTTATCTTCAACAGGAATGTCAGATTTGCCTATCCTGATAGAGAAATTTATTGGAACTGCTTTTTTTTTGGAGTTTGAGCCGAACAAGAAGCATTTTGTTTTTTCAGAGTTGAGCTTCAGTCCATTTTCTTTATACCAAGATTTCAGATTAGTTACGGCTGTCTCAGCGTCGTCTTTAAGTGCATTCAGATCCGACGGCTTTCGGGAAAGCAATATTTGAACATCATCGGCGTACATTACCATTTTCGCTTGATTTTTTGGTATTTTACAGTCAATGTCATTTACAAAAACCAGGAACAACAAAGGGCCAAGTATCGAACCTTGAGGAACCCCAAAGGCAACTGCACCCGAATTTGACATAGTTGCGTTATCGAATTTAACTTATTGTTGTCGATTCATCTGAAAACTTTCGACCCAAGAAAGCTCAATTACGATGTTGCAGAGCTTGCCGAAAAGAATTGTATGGCTTAGACTGTCGAATGCTTCCGATAAGTCTTGCAATACCAGCAGAGATATCTGCCCATCATCAAAGTTTTTGTACAGATCTTCAGTGATGCTCATAAGTGCGTCTTCTGTTGACAATTTTCGCCGATAAGCATACTAGCAGTCATTCAACAGCTTGTTTGATTCCAGGTAATCAATCAATTGGATAGAAATTACCTTTTTCAAGAATCTTGGATAGGACCGGCAGAAGACTGATCGGTCTAAAGTTGGATGGTTCATTCTTGACCCAGATTTATGAATTGCTTTGATGATTGAATGCTTCCAGATCTCTGGAAAAGTTTCACTAGCTATGGAGGTGTTAATAACTGTGCTGATATAAGGCAAGGTAACCAAAAGGCTGTCTTTCAGATATTGTAGGGCTAAACCATCTATTCCTGTTGAATTTGTGTTCCTCGAGGCAAATACAGCTCGTTTTACTTAGTGTTGCGATACTTGTTTGGTTTCCATTTGACGTTTGCTTCAAGGTCGCTGTCTCCATCCAAAGCATTTGGACTCCATGTATCTGTTACATCGCTCTGTAATTTTTGATAAGCTTCCTGGGTCACCTCTTCAAAAACCTGTTTTCAACTCCAGCGAAGTAGTTGTTAAACTTTTCCGAAGCTGCTTGAGTATTCGGATAAGTAGGTGAGGTGATCTTTTTTTTGTAGGGAACAATTCTTTTTAGTGCATTCCACGTTTCTTTTTGATTGTTTTTCCACTGTTCTAGTTCCTCATGATGGTATTTAATTTTTGCTCTCCTTACTTCTCGTTTGACCCTTCGATTTTGAATTCGAAATATTGCTAACCAAGTGATGCTTCGTTTTTCTCTGCGTTTGAGATATTCTTTAAGTGCAATTTCGTTTCGCAGTTTTTCTGTAACCCATTTAACTGGCACGCTTTTCATTGTTTTAGTTTCCGTTGGCGCCACCGCGTTCAGACATGTGAGATGATAGTCTGTGAGTAATTGGGCTTGTTCTATGACGTTATTTGTGCTATGTATCGGTTTAGCCATCTCAATATTTGCCACTAGTTGTGCTCTGAAATTATCCGCGGTGTAATTTCTTTTTGAACGAGAGGTTATTTTGTTTACTTGTTTCTTCACTTTTTTGATGTTTATGGTACAGTTTATTTCATGGTGGTCCGAGAAAGAATTCGGCTCCACGTCTGTGGTACCGATGGAAGACGGATTGTTACTTATGAGCAGATCCAATACAGTTTGGGATTCGGGAGTAATTCTTGTTGCACTTCTTATGAGCTGATGTAACCCGAGTCTGTCTAAAATCGGCTTCATATTGTTTGATTTCAATTTCAATTGATCATCATTGAAATCTCCCAAAATGTGCAGCGTCTTTCCTAAGCGGATCGCTTCTCGAAAACTTTTTCCGATGTATTGAAAAGACTGTACACTAGCTTTGGGTGGTCTTTAAAGAGAGCCAACAACAAACGATCTGTTTTTTCGCACCTGGATGTTCACCCAAAGGTCATCAACTTCATTACTGTCGTTAAGTATTACTTGGGAAGAGATATATTCTTCTCGCACATAAATCACGGTTTCACCTCCTTTCCTTTCTCTATCTTTTCTATAAACATTGAAGCCGTCAATCTCGATGAAGGAAGTTGTTAATGTCTGATTCCAGCCAGGTTTCAGTCAGACATAGAATGTCAATTTATTCCTCCTTCATCATCATTTTGATGTGATCCATCTTGGTTCTTAAGCTTCTAACGTTTATATGTTTAATCATGATATTATTTAGGTTCTGATGGGTATTTTCAGACGTGGTGGCTGAGGGGTTGTTGATGCTCCCAGATTGAATAGTTTGTGCCTCTAGTCATTTGTTTTTACTTACAGGACAGTTGTTGTAATTTTGGGATGATTGCAGAGGCATTCTTTCATCGAGTATGGATGTATCATTGTCGTATTGTAAAGGAGAATACCTAATTGAACATTGCACATTTGTTTCAGCATGCTTGTTTCGCTTTGCTACAATATTTTGTGGTTCGAAATGTGGCTTCAGAGGGTGGGTTGGTGTAAGACTACTATAGTAGTCCTCGTTATTTGGCTACAAATATTGAGTATTGAGCAGCTTCATCACTCCTAAGGTTGGTCGGAAAAATTACAGTTTTCGTTACAATGTTCGGGTTTGTTTCATCTAAGATTGTGATTCGTATTTTGAGTGCGTTACTGAGAATTGCGGGGACTAGATCGCCATAACTGCTGTTGTACTCTTTGTTTTCAAAATAATTTTCTATCTCGGAGAGGAACCTATCATCTATTTTTATACTCAGTGGAAGCTTCGTAATCTTTCATGTAATTGAGGGATTCCTCCATTGCTTTAGTTTTTATCACCTCTAAGATGTTTTCATCGTTAAGTCTTGTTTGTTTTACTAAGGATCCTTTCACCGCGTGAATCATACAATGTCCGTCTGCCAGTGTTGATTGTCTTTTTAATCTTAAATCATTGAGAATGGTGTCGATGTTGGTGTTCCTGGGGAGTTGTTGCAAGTTTTCCGTCACCTGCATTGGCATTCGTTCATCCGGTTTATAGTTTTTTTGTGTCAGCAACGCCACCCTCATTTAGATTTTTAATATGCTCTTCAGTAACACTCTTACTGATGTTATCTAAGAATCTGGTTGCCAATTCTCGAGTGGTATTGCTTGTATGTTTCGGAAACCTTGCTTCCGGTTTTGTTCTTTGTTATTGAAAGAGGGTTAGAGCATGGGAGCCCGACCAGAACCAAGGGGGAAAATAAATTCAGATCGGTGATTGAAGAGAGGCATGACTGAGGATGGCTGAACCATGCTAGAGGGAGGAATGGGTGGAGGGGGGTAATATATGGAAGGAATTAGCGGGAAAAGTAGACTTGGACTTTGGGCTGAGGTTAGAGACTGGTAGCGACGGTGGGAGCTTGAGGAAAGAACGGATGGAGAGGGGTAATATATATAAGGGATTTGCGGGATAGGTAAAGTTGGATTTTGGGCTGTGGTGAGGGAATGGTAGCGAAAGTGGGAGCTTGAGGAAAGAACTGGTGGATTGGGGTAATATATGGAAGGGATTGACGGGATAGTTAATGTTGGAGTTTGGGTTGAGGATAGGGAATGGTAACGAGAGCGAGAGCTGGGGGGAAGGAATAGGTGGAGGGGGGTAATACATGGGAGGGATTAGCAGAATAGGTAGAGTCGAAGTTTTGGCTGAGATAAGGGAATGGTAGCGAGAGGGGAGGATTGGGGCTGTTCTGCAAGCATAGTTGGACGAATTTGTGTGAGTAGTGTAGAGTGAGCGAGGAAGGTTGGAGAAAAGATGAGGAAGCGCTGAGGGGGCGCTATTGCTGCGACCGTGTTGAAAAGGCGGTGCATAGGAACTAATTGTGTGGGGATGATAAGGAGTCACTAATTGGTGATTTTTAGTTTGAATTTTAGTTTGGGGGTGATGAGACTTAGTTATCTAAAGGTTTCTATTAAATGACTTCAAAGTCGTCTTTTTTCAAATGATATCAGTTTAAGTTCGTCGTGTAATACGGATATGTTCAATTTATCAGTTCCGGAATCATTTATGTTGCTCGGTGCTGAACAGGTTCTGTTTTGTTAATATCCCCTCTGGACCAAAAATTATACTGCAAATTCCATTTGAGGCTTGACGAGTGAAGGATATAAAGGGATCACGATGTCCCTGGACTTGCATTGGAAGTTTCTGGATATAAAGTCAATTACTCTGTTGCCTTTCTTGTAGCTTGCTTACACTTGGATTTTCCACTTGGTATATTTTGTCTCGTTGGTTGACTTCAGTCATATGCTGGTCTGCCAAAAGGAACGCAGAATTTCTATTTTGTGATCCTATGTGCACGGTAGTGCCTTTTTCATAAGTAAAGTTCATTTGCCAATAATCATAGCAGTACACTAGTCTATCAAGATCACTTTGGATAGTTATGTGATCTTGCTTACAGTCCGCTTTGTGGCATAGTTTGTGTCGTCAGAAAATTTTGATTTCTTGCTAACGATGTCGGTGGCGAGGTCATTTATATAGATTATACAGATAAGGAACCCAAGAACACTACCCTTGAGTACTTATGATGTTACCGCAGCCCACTGACTTTTTCTTTGGCCGAAACAGACCCGTTGCTTGCTGCTCGTGAGCCAATTTTGGAGCCGCCCGGCAATGTTTTCAGTTATGCCAATCGCCTCTACTTTTTTTAATAGGCGTTCATGGGAGACCTTATCAAACGCTTTTCGAAAATCAAAAAAAATATGGTCGACAGCTTTGATTCCAATGTAAATCTTGTTGACCTTGTTGGCAAATTTTGGAGATTGGACAGGCAGCTAAGTCTGCTTCTGTAGCCATGTTGGGTTTCATTGATGAGGTGGTTTCTCTTGGGGTGACATATTAAACTTGTTTTTATGAGTATTTCAACGGTTTTACCAGCTACAGACGTGCAACTGATTGGTCTATAGTTTCCTGGTACTTGCATACTACCTTTTTTAAATATGCCTGTGATGTTTGCTGTTTTCCGATAAATAGAATAATTTTAATAGTCATAGACCTAATAAAGACACCAGTCAGTGGGCTGCTTATGATTTCGGATAGGCTCTGCTACATTACCGGACGCAAATTCTCTGTCCTGTAAATTTCAAATATTTAATTTCCTGAGTTGTTCCTCTACTTTACCAACGAAGAAGTGAATATTTTCGGACAGTTGCACACCTCCAGAAAGTTCGACTTCTGGTATATAATTTATTTTTTTATCTGTGAAGACGGTTGCAAAGTATTCGTTGACTACCGTGGACATGTTGCACCAGATGATTTTTGATCACATGTACTATTTCGTAGAGGGCCAATCCTTTCACGAACAACATGTCTCAGATTGTGCTTGGTCGATTTAGCAAAATTTTATCCTCGTTTCTTTTACACTTCGGACCACTCTCTTCACTCTTATACCAGCCCTCTCATGTGCTTGTTCTGACATTTCTGTCGGATTAGTTTTGTGGACTTGGTGCAGTGTTCGTCGGCGAGCAATTTCGTCTTGGTTTTCATTTTTTAGCCACGAGGGACTGTATATGTGTACTTTTCATCCGGGATGTTTCGCTTGCTTTCTTGCACCACCCTATTTCTAAGATACGTAAATCATTCATCAGCGGTCCTGGCATCAAATTGGTACCCCGATTCAATGTTAGTAGTTTCGTCTCACAAGCCGTCAAACTTCGCTCATCGAAAATTTTAGTATACCTTGTTGATTTCCATATTGTTCGATTTGTTGTGCTTTGAAATTCAATAGTATGAGGATCAGCAATAACTTCTCTAACTGTTACCAGTTCTTCTAATTGTTCTTCAGTCGATTGAACAATGTTCTAGATGTTAGAGTTACTGGTTGTTTCTCCCATGCATTAGGTTGTTATTATTGAGGAGTCCTATCAGCCTCCCACCCCGTAATTCATCTTACAGTGTTGTCCTATTGATGTCAGGTAGGTTGATGTCCCACATCAAGATACTCTCATGGGATGAGGAAATTTTATTGTCTAATTCGTCACAGTGAACATCTTCTTCCCCTACAATTATTCATGGATTTTGTTATACTAGTACCCTTTTCAGTATTATCCCTTCAGAGGGCACAATTCCAACCTGGATTACCAGATAAGTCGTCGTCGCTATGGACCTGTAAAGTATGAGGCGGAGGGTTTCTTGATATAAAGCAGTGACCCTGTGTCTCTCTTTCTTGAAAAAGGCTTTTACACTGAAGGGGTTTAGTCCTGGAAGGCCTATTTCTGCCTGGAGATGATTTCTGTCATTCATGTCCAGCCACGATTCGTTGATTCCACCGTTTCTCTTCGCTATAGCTTGAAGTAGATACATCTTGGGTATTAGTGACTGCGGATTTTCTAGTAAAACTTCAAATTTTCTCTCATATATGCGTTATTAAGACAGCTTCCGCTGATCTGTCCGAGAGCCACTTGGTTCACTAACATGAATGATTCTGCTGCCTACCCAGTTCTTTTGTCAGGGGATTTTCTCGGTAATCGAACAAAAATCGTTCTTCAAGATGATGCAATCTTGGAAATGAGTTGAAATTTGATAAAGTATAATTGGATGCTTTCCACTTTGCATTCACTCGTAGAGTAAGGAACCACATATGAGTTTTTTTCAGTTTGTTACTTATAAACTATTTACATGACCGATTTTATTGATGTGATTTTTATCTGGTGTTCATGATGAAGATTTACATTCATCTTATCATGAGAAAGATATTGGTCTGCCGCTGATTAAGTAGTAAACATATCCAGTGCGTTTACTACTTATGGCGCAGAGGTCGAGTCCTGTGCATTCATCAGTTCACGTGCAACGGTGTTGACCACGACATTCATCTCTTACCGCGCCATGATCGCATCCTGTGCTCACCTGCATTGCTCCTACTAACGTTCGATGATTATAATAGTGGCTAATGCGATCTGGTACGTTCAAGATATGCTAATTTTTGTTGATGATCTCATCAGAAAAATAAATTCATTTGTGTGATTTTCAAATTCATCACGAAACCATATGAGTTATTAATGATTCATTGCTGAAACATTTCAGTTCCGGTTGAAAATCCTCACGTATAACAATAATTCATGTCGTGGTCACGGACGCATGTATATTGTGAGGTTTATCATAACAGGACTTTTCGACAAACCAGAACAAATTCATGAGCAAAATATTGTTACCCGATCCATCGTTATTAACACATCAATGACTTTTTTACGATGATGTCGTCTACGATGAATAATCAACATTTTCCTACCTGAACAGCCTGCAAGTTCTGCAAGCTCACCTAACACCCGATCGTGCATCATAACCGCATCAAAAGTACTTCCACCACAGCAATATTGGAAGGCTATTGTAAGCCGACATGAACCAATTGATTAACCGAAGTCTCGGAACTATTAACAAAAAACAAGGACGTGCTTGCCCGCGCATTCGCTTTGATTTCATCTATTCTCTTACATGGATATTTATCACAGCCGAATTAAAAAGCTGATCGCGTGACTACTTCATTTACGGTGCTATATGCTCCATTGAGAGGATGATGCAATTCTGTTGATGTATTCATATACACATAGCACATACAT
>SDVV010007400.1:0-17810 GCA_016164225.1 Gammarus roeselii
CTACTGCATAGGAAAAAACTCATGCTATTGTCAGAAAAATAAAAAAAGGACTTTGATTCAATAACCTTTTGAGTGCAGGTTGTGCAGCAGAGTCTGGCTGGAGGAAAAAAACACTTTAAACTTTTACTCACACACACTATGAGCTACACTCAAACACAAAATTTCATCATGTTTGAGAATATGGACAATATGCATGAATTACAAGAAAAATGTATCGATGTACCGATGTATCGATATTTTCCGGTACATTTGTGAAAAATCTTCTAAGGCGATACCGGTACACGATACTTTCAGAAGAGGCTAAGGCGATCCCGATACCGGTACAAAAGTATCACCCGGTACGTATCGCCGATACATGTATCTAGATACTGCCCATCACTGATCACAGTTAATCAAAGGATCCACCGTGGCTACACAGTTAATCGCTCTTAATTACAGAGTTAATTATATAATCAGGCACATTGTTTTGAGCGATGAATATTGTTAAGTAAGGGCGGAGGTAAGGGGGAGGTAAGAGAGGAGGTAAAGGCGGAGGTAAGGGCGTAGATAAGGGCGGAGGTAAAGGCGGAGGTAAGGGCGGAGGTTAGGGCTGAGGTAGGAGCGGAGGTAAGGGCGGAGGTTAGGGCTGAGGTAGGAGCGGAGGTAAGGGCGTGGGAAGACTTGTTATGGTATATTTTCTCAAATTCGGATTCGGTTCTGGCCATCAGGGAGTGAGGTCAAGACAAGACTGGACCGACCCCTTCAGTCCCTTCACTATTAAGGGGCTCATCGAACCCAGGTTCACACAAATCTATCATCAAAAGTGTGTGTATAGGCTACTGCTTCCATCCTAAGCATGTCTTGCGTGGCTAACATAAGTGTGTGTATAGGGTACTGCTTCCATCCTAAGCATATCTTGCGTGGCTAACATAAGTGTGTGTATAGGGTACTGCTTCCATCCTAAGCATATCTTGCGTGGCTAACATGCTTAGGCTTCTGTGATCAAGCGGAGCAGGATCCACCGTGGCTACGTCTTGACAACTAACTGAGGTTTCATTGATACCACATGAAACTAATTCACGTAACGTTTAATACATTCTAGGATTCAGCAGAAAAATCACGCATTCTGACAAAGTCCTCTTCACTAAACATATGGTCATGATGAATGTTTCAATATTGTCGATCAAAAATTCGTTCGTATATATTTCAATATTCCTGAATATGTCTAATTTTTCTCCTGTTCGGATGTGTCGTGCAATTCCTTATCGGTTTTAGGCCAGAGTTCTTGGAGACGAAGTTTCTTAGGAATTCCAGCAATCGTGCACAAAATGAATAAAGGTTGTTCAATCCATCTGCAATAATATTAATGGTCACTCATCAACCATAGCTGCCGTACTCTTCGGAGGCCTACAAACATCGTTAGCATAGGAGAACAATTGTTGATTAGACTCTCATGTTTGATGTCGTCATAGATGTTCGAACTTTCCCAAGTATGTGAACACCATCCTATACATTGTTTGATACACTGTTAGGTAACATACAGTTAACATACTACGGGGCTGAAGGGTTCACCAGTGATGAATAATTCATCTGGTGATAGACAGAAGTAAAACTATAATTGAAGGAACAGGATAATCGGACCGATGAGCAGGTAATTTGACCAATCGGTATAGTTTAATATATATGTTATAACATGGGCGTGCTGACATGCTGGATAGCATATGTACGTGTTTACAATAAACACGCGTTCAACACCTTCTGGACCGAGATGTAGCTTTCTTCTTCTGGACAGAGATGTTGCGTTCTTCTTCTGGACAGAGATGTAGATTTCTTCTTCTGGACAGAGATGCAGCTTTCTTAAGTCAACACACGTGTTATATTCCTTACAAATTGCACCCATTACTCCCCATATGATAACAACTGCTGAACTAGGTGATGTCAAAAATGTCCTGACATATACAGCCATCAAGGCTGAAGTTGTGGCACTTTCCATTCAACATAACCTGTCTCCAGATTGGTGCTGCCATCTGTCGCTGTCAAGTGGCCGAACGTGTGTCACAGTTTGATGAGAGGTCCATTCTTATTTGGTACACGCCGCGGGCAATTAAAGAGACCTTCAACTACCACACGCCCTTCTCTATGGTGTATGTGATATTCGATGTAACTCAGGAAGCCTTCTTGAACACATTGGGAGTTTTCTCATGCAGGTGAGGTAAGATGATTTAATGGGCACCTGTGAGGTTTTCTCGATTTGAAAAGCGAAAGATAGACATGTCGGTTTCTTTTATATAGACGACAACGTATACTTGTCGTGTCACCCTAAGACGAACCTAGAGTAATTATCCAGTGTGGAGGGTGTTGAGGATACTCAGTGTTAGGCACGACGCTGACTGCCACCAAATGCGGTGTTTGGCATGACGCTGACGGCCACCAAATACAGTGTTTGGCACGACGCTGACGGCCACCAAATACAGTGTTTGGCACGACGCTGACGGCCACCAAATACAGTGTTTGGCACGACGCTGAAGACCACCAAATACGGTATTTGACAAAACGCTGACGACCACCAAATACGGTGTTTGGCACGACGCTGACGTCCACCAAATACAGTGTTTGGCACGACGCTGACGACCACCAAATACGGTATTTGACAAAACGCTGACGACCACCAAATACGGTGTTTGGGGCACGACGCTGACGACCACTAAATACGGTGTTTGGCACGACGCTGACGGCCACCATATACGACTTTTCTAAATACTACTTGCGGTTTTCAGCAGATGAATTAGGAAACAATAACAAGAACAGCTTTGTTGAGTGCTTTGCCCATCAATGTGGATGAGGCGTGCAATGCTCGAGTCCTGCATTACATGAAGGGGCTTTTAATTGATGCCGCTATACGAACTTCTTGCGCTCCGGCATTTTTCACTTTAGAGTAGTTGTACGCTAAATATATTTAGTGATTCAGTGAGAGTATTAAAGTCTTACGGAGTATTCAAATGACGCTTTCTACAGTTGTATATTAATGGAATACTGCATTTGTTTAACAGACATTTTACATATATTTTTAAATCCATTCAGGAACAGAATTATTGTAATAAACACGTAGATATAACATATTTAATATATTACACTGCACTGCATGATCTGTTTTCAGATAAATTATGAGTGATAAACACGACGTGAATTAGTTGCGTGTTGTAGCCTGGCATACTCAGAACGGTCCAACGGTTTGGATGCAAAGCCAGTGGCAGTAAAGCGGTTATTACATAGCGGCTGCGAACCCAGCCCACTTTTTCTCGTTGGCCAAGACATGTTAGATACGCTCACGCGAGGCGTGAGAAGGGTTCAGAGTTTAGATTGCACTTGAGAAGGATTCAGAGTTTAGATGCACTTGAGAAGGATTCAGAGTTTGGATGCATTTGAGAAGGATTCAGAGTTTAGATGCACTTGAGAAGGATTCAGAGTTTAGATGCACTTGAGAAGGATTCAGAGTTTAGATGCACTTGTGTGGTACGTAACTGTGCACGATCAGAACCGCCATGACGGAATGACTGGATGGAGCGCGTCAGTCCACTTTGGACTCACCCCTAAACTAGCCTGAACGGTCCCTGTACATTTTCCTGTAGATAAACATAATAAACGTGTTCCTGTGTTTTAGACCTCCCCCTCTATTTCCATTACAATAAAACACTTACGCTCAAACTACGTCATCTCTTAACTGACAACTGTAACACTCAAACTAAGCAATCCCTTAGTTGCAACTCCAACTCTCAAACTATGTTATCGCACAACTGAAAGCTTCAACGTTCATACTAGTAAGCATAGCCCAATATTGACGCCTTTTCTTGTTCGTTTTCTCATGCTGCTTTTAAGGTTCTCATGTTTGAAATAGCGAAACGAGACAAAAAATCTTAGTGCGATGGCGTCCAAAGAAGAGTGAAGCATCAGGTGTGCATTGTTGTTTTCTTCCGCCATTTTTATCCCTACCCTATTTCTTTTCAAGATATCAGGACTTGTCGTCAATAATGAATTCATGTCCTCGTTGCCTATATTGTAATTGAAGTAAACAGCGGAGGACTTGAACACGGGTACACATTGGTATATACAGAGTATGTGGAGGCCGGAAGAGTGTAAGGCCAAAACTGACTGACTACCCTGCTTCAATCACTACATTTTGATGGACCTCACTGTACATGGTTACGAACATACCCGGAATCACGCGTGTGTATATGAAACTCAGCCTCTTTCTCAATCCAGGCCAGCGTGGCTAACGCGCTCTGTTTGCTGAACTCGGGTCGGCGGGACCCGTTTCTTAAATGTCTGAACATCTTTCATTGAGCCGTGCAACTCCACCACAACGATGAGCCCTTCTGTGGCTCGCGTGTTACCACATGCAATTAATACGCCACCACAACGATGAGCCTTTCTGTGGCTCGCGTGTTACGACATGCAATTAATACGCCACCACAACGATGAGCCTTTCTGTGGCTTGCGTGTTACGACATGCAATTAATACGCGATCACAACGATGAGCCATTCTGTGGCTCCCGTGTTACCACATGCCATTAATACGCCACCACAACGATGAGTCTTTCTACGGCTCGCGTGGTACGACATGCAATTAATACGTCACCACAACGATGAGCTCTTCTGTGGCTCGCGTGTTACCACATACCATTAATACGCCACCTCAGCGATGAGCCTTTCTGTGGCTTGCGTGTTACCACATGCCAATAATACGACACCACAACGATGAGCCTTTCTGCGGCTCGCGTGTTACGACATGCAATTAATACGCCACCACAACGATGTGCCCTTCTGCGGCTCGCGTGTTACGACATGCAATTAATTTGCCACTACAACGATGAGCCCTTCTGTGGCTCGCGTGTTACCACATGTAATTAATACGCCACCATAACGATGAGCTCTTCTGTGACTCGCGTGTTACCACATGTAATTAATACGCCGCTCAACGATGAGCCCTTCTGTGGCTTGCGTGTTACCACGTGCAATTAATACGCCACCACAACGATGAGCCTTTCTGTGACTCGCGTGTTAAGACAAGCAATTAATACGCCACCACAACGATGAGCCCTTCTGTGGCTCGCGTGTTACCACATGCCATTAATACGCCACCACAACGATGAGCTTTTCTGCGGCTCACGTGTTACGACATGCAATTAATACGCCACCACAACGATGAGCCCTTCTGCGGCTCGCGTGTTACGTCATGCAATTAATACGTCACCACAACGATGAGCCTTTCAGTTGCTCGCGTGTTACCACATGTAATTAATACGCCACCACAACGATGAGCCTTTCTGTGACTCGCGTGTTACCACGTGTAATTAATACGCCACCACAACAATGAACCCTTCTATGACTCGCGTGTTACCACGTGGAATAATTTCACGTCCCGTTTATTGCTTCTTATATTTTTGGCTAGACATAGGAGGTTCAATAAAAAATAAATTGAATAATCACACATTGGGACATGGCAATGTGTACACGTATGCGCGGCTCAATTTCGTGTCCCGCATACCCCATCGGCGAAAGTATGTGCATTAATGTATATGATAGAATGAATACGCTGGCATTAATGTATATGATAGAATGAATACAATTGTCGATTGATTTAATCCTCTCTAAATTACCTTCGTTAATGTTGCCCTGCACAAATACTTATATATTCTAACGATCCACAACTATTCGTTCAAGCATCTCAGAAGTAGACGCACACGTAATCCCTTATTACGTTTACTGGATGCTTATAACAGTCGTTCCAGAGCACTGCTAACAACAGGACGAGACATGAACACGAATCCCCCTCAACGGTCGTGAATAGGTTTAGTAAGCTTCGAGCTTATCTTAACAATTTATGTGAAGAAGAAATTACCGGGGCTAGTGCGCTGTACCGTAAACTCTGATATAAGCCGCTTCCTATTGAAAACTTCTCGAAATTGTACGCTTTGTACCTCCGGCAAACAACAACATACAAGACAACAGGTTGTTTGCGGGCACCCACATTCACTCTCCGGGAAGCTTTCCATTATAAATATTGCTGCAAACCTGAGGTTAATATTGCTGCAAACCTGAGGTTAATATTGCTGCAAGCCTGGGGTTAATAGTGCTAAAAGCATGAAGTTTATATTGCTGCAAGCCTGAGGTTAATATTGCTGCAAGCATGAGGTTAATATTGCTGCAAGCATGAGGTTAATATTGCTGCAAGCATGATGTTAATATTGCTGCAAGCATGAGGTTAATATTGCTGCAAGCATGATGTTAATATTGCTGCAAGCATGATGGTAATATTGCTGCAAGCATGATGTTAATATTGCTGCAAGCATGAGGTTAATATCGCTGCAAGCATGATGTTAATATTGCTGCAAGCATGAGGTTAATATTGCTGCAAGCCTGAGGTTAATAGTGCTACAAGCATGAAGTTAATATTGCTGCAAGCATGAGGTTAATATTGCTGCAAGCATGAAGTTAATATTGCTGCAAGCCTGAGGTTAATAGTGCTAAAAGCATGAGGTTTATATTGCTGCAAGCCTGAGGTTAATAGTGCTACAAGCATGAGGTTTATATTGCTGCAAGCCTAAGGTTAGACTTACTGCACGCCTGAGGTTTGGTGACTCGACCTTGCCTGGCGAGAGCGGGATATTATCAATTAACCTTAGTCAGCTCCTCGTCAGCCTACTGACGGTGTAGAGTGCCTTCATCGAACCAGAAGAGTGCCTGTTTAGGTCCCTTCTGGACTGCCCGCTCATCCCTCTTAGTATTTCACCTCATCATGCAGTCGAGTACTAAACTCCAAAAATGTTCCATTTTGCGTAATGTTAGACCTAAATTCAAATAATCAATTTAATAATCAAAATCCGTCAAGTCTACGACTATATGCCTGTAGCCTCTTACTACGCACGTGGGACACTCATGACACTTATACATCAGGTTGTCGATCCGATCTTGTCTGGTGTACACACACAGGGTGAAGCAAGACGTTGATTAGATCTCCCCTGGTGTACACACACAGGTTGAAGCAAGACGTCGATTAGATCTCCCTTGGTGTACCTACTCAGGGACACGCTCGGGAAGCATACCGTCTCCCAAAAAAATTCGAAGATCAAAACCCATGCGAACGTACTAGTTTATTTTTTCTTTGTGATAAATGTGGCCGTGGCCGTCTTCCTAATGGTCGTCCGGCCCGCCTTAACCACTGGCTGGTCCGACGTCTGTAAGCGAAGCGCCCGCTGATTCAGAGGCTCCAAGTCTCCTCCTAACAGCGATAAAGATCTTGTACAAACACAAGTCTCGGTAAATCATAGGACCACGTCCAATTATATCAGGTGTAATGAGCATGCAGGGAGTCCTGATGCAGTGCCTGCCGCCCAACGCTCCTCTTGTAGGCCAAATGCTAACTCTCGGCCTGGAGAGGCAGTCGGACTGCCTGCCATTTACTTGCCTTATAAAATTGTGGGGCAACAGATACGCAATCTGGATGCCACAAAACCTACGGAGAGCCGTCGGGGGATGGTTATTTGCCGAGCTTCATTGTGTACCTGACGGTGCTAGCTGATGGGGTGTAGCCTGCTCTGAAGTATGTACCTGACGGTGTTAGCTGATGGGGTGTAGCCTGCTCTGAAGTGTGTACCTGACGGTGCTAGCTGATGGGGGGTAGCCTGCTCTGAAGTGTGTACCTGACGGTGCTAGCTGATGGGGTGTAGCCTGCTCTGAAGTGGGACTTGCTGACCGGTTGGCGGGTACTCTTTGCGAGGGGAAGATTATTATTAGAGTTTATCGGTAGTCTGGATATCGGCAGTTAAAAATTCGAGTTTTGTGGTCTTGAGGAAGATTCTGTGTGTGCGTATATCCATCGTTAGTGTACACCACATTACCGCATCAACAGATGTAATTCCACAAGAAGGGCAGAGGCACAAAATGTGTGGTCGCTGGAGAATATACACTGACTGCTCTTATGTGAGCTGTATGCTTCCGTCCAATATCTCGAGCAGGTTAGCCAAATAAACTCGAAATGATTTTTTTTACGTAAAAAAATGAGACTCAACGCCACACACACAGAAAGCGATTTTATTTATACTATTTCCTTTTCAGGTCACAACAAAAATTTAAGTTAATGTCATGCCTGGTCCACATTAAAGCGAAGGACCTGCCAGGCGAGGGCTCTGGTGATGCAAGTTTCGATGGGCTAAATCGACGTGTGCATACATGAGCTGCCTGAACAGGGCTGCCTTAAACGGGCAGATCCATCTTTTCTCATCATAGGTGGCTGTTGTGTGTTCGGGCTCCGCACCATCTGTCTCGTATTTTGACCATCCACCGTCGGTGTGCCCTCACCATCCCTTTTTGTGTACACACCTTTTCTCGTGTATTAGTACTATCATCTGGCAGTCCGCACCATCCTCGTGCCTTCACCATTCTACGTGTCACATCATCCTTCTTGTACCTGCAATATACATCGTGTGCCAGAACCAATCACTCTACCCTTACTATCCAGCGTGTCCGCACCCTCCCACGTGTGCCCGCACCATTTCCCGTGTCTGCACCATCCTCCGTGCCTTCACCTTCTCCCGTCCCAGTACAAGCCTTTCTGTCCGCTCCATCCACTCCGCACTCATCATTTCTCGCGGGCCCGCACCATTCCCAGTGTGCCCACACAATCACCTGTGCCCGCACCATTCCCAGTGTGCCCACACAATCACCTGTGCCCGCACCATTCCAAGTATGCCCACACAATCACCTGTGCCCGCATCATTCCCAGTGTGCCCACACAATCACCTGTGCCCGCACCATTCCCAGTGTGCCCAAACAATCACCTGTGCCCGCACCATTCCAAGTATGCCCACACAATCACCTGTGCCCGCATCATTCCCAGTGTGCCCACACAATCACCTCTGCCCGCACCATTCCCAGTGTGTCCACACAATCACCTGTGCCCGCATCATTGCCGTGTGCCCGTTCTTCCCTTGTATCCTCGCGTCCTCCCTTGTATGCCCGCACCATCCCTTGTATGCCCGCACAATCACCTGTGTCCGCACCATTCCAAGTATGCTCACACAATCACCTGTGCCCGCACCAGTTCCAGTGTGCCCACACAATCACCTGTGCCCGCACCATTCCCAGTGTGCCCACACAATCACCTGTGCCCGCACCATTCCCAGTGTGCTCACACAATCACCTGTGCCCGCACCAGTCCCAGTGTGCCCACACAATCACCTGTGCCCGCACCATTCCCAGTGTACCCACACAATCACATGTGCCCGCACCATTCCCAATGTGCCCACACAATCACCTGTGCCCGCACCATTCCCAGTGTGCCCACACAATCACCTGTGCCCGCACCAGTCCCAGTGTTCCCACACAATCACCTGTGCCCGCACCATTCCAAGTGTACCCACACAATCACCTGTGCCCGCACCATTCCCAGTGTGCCCACACAATCACTTGTGCCCGCACCATTCTCAGTGTGCCCACACAATCACCTGTGCCCGCACCATTCCCAGTGTGCCAACACAATCACCTGTGCCCGCACCAGTCCCAGTGTGCCCACACAATCACCTGTGCCCGCATCATTCCCAGTGTGCCCACACAATCACCTGTGCCCGCACCATTCCCAGTGTGCCCACACAATCACCTGTGCCCGCACAATTGCCGTGTTCCCCACTCTATCCCTTGTATCCTCGCGCCATCCCTTGTATGCCCGCACCATATCTTGTGTGCCCGAACAATCCCTCTTGTGCCTGCATCGATTCTTTGTGTCCCTGACACATCTTTCGTTCGCCCGTGCCATACCCAGTGTGCTCGCACCATCTCCCGTATCTGCAATCCGTCTTGTGCGCACACCATTCCTCGTCTATTCGGACTATACCTCGTACACCCGCACCATCCTGCGTGCGTTCGCACCATTTCCCGTGCCTGCACCACCCCGTTTGCCCGCACCAACCCTTCTTGTACCTACTGCGTCCACACCTTCGAGAGAAGGGGTTAGGAAACTTGCCCGATACAATCTGGTGTGGGTTTTGCTGACCGTGCGATAGGATAATAGGCAGTTGCATTAACTCCTAGACGGGCTCCGGCCACTTAAAGTTTCAACGCTGATTACTAGGAACGATTCGATGGCTGATTTAAAGAGTGATAAATACCTGAGTCCATCCTTTTGGAACAGCTCCATGCATGCATGAACACACACGAGTACACGTCAGGACTTAGTGCATTCGGAGCTGGTCATTGCTGAGCATATGCGGTATCTTTCTGTAAGCAATGTTCACAGTGTAGGGAGTGTTTCCCTGGGGGGATGCGTTCGTAGTATACGTTAGCAGTTAATTCAGTTCATAATAGTGTTTCATTGTTTATCTGTGAAATACAATGGATTACAACGTGTTCAATTTGATGTGTTTGATACGCAATATATTGGCTTTCGACCACAATATAATTTCTACTTGTAGAATTTACTCATTTTCAAATATTTAAAATTTCTCTGTATCCTGAAATCTTCAATAATGTTTTATGAGATTTTACCTATAAGCAGACGGCTTATATAAAGGTACAGCTATGGCCCTACCAATGCACCCTCTTATGTGGTCACAACTCTCCACTCAAACTCAATGCCGAGCCGGGATCCGACTGACGAATATGGCAGCAACATGCAAATGCTAAACAGCGGGTTACAACGTGGCTGCCACCTGGCCCAGAGCTATCTATGATGATGTTCATTTATTATGCGGTGTCATCGTCATCAGATCGTTGCTGCAACATCTATCTGACTGCAGTGCATTTGAGAAAATTGGGATCTTCACCGCCTGGGAATCTCCTTATTGGAGACCTATCGAGAACACAGCAGAAGTACTTGTTCAATCGAGCTTAGAACCTCTGAATGTCTACTGTTTTTGACAAATGAGGCACAGGTTGAATTTTGTGTACTACCAAATTGAGGATCCTTTCAGGCGGAACTGTTGAGGGCCACTGTTTGCATGTTTGTACCCCTACCATGAAACATTTTGCCAACCCTTGCCTGATTTCTTGTAGTCACTTTCCTCACCATCTTTCCTTTCCTAACTATCTTTCCATTGATTTGACTGAGTAAGCTTACACTATTTTCTATTCGTTGATGGTCATGAATCTGTCATATCGCCTTTGGATGGAAAATAACCTCAAGGGTATTAATCAATCATGATATTCGTTTGCATTAATCACAGAAAATTTTGATGTGAAACTTCTTCGAACTTCCAGTCATTTAGATCTTTCCGCTCATGTGATAATCAGAGAGAATAGAGCTAGTCTATAACTGTTTGGACTGTTCGTTTCCAGAGAATCAACCCTTTTTTGCTATGGAAATTTTGTTTTGGTTGTCGATAATGCCATTTTATTACTTAACCTATATTAGGATCCCACGTTTTGCAAACTGGTGACCATATTCTGCCTTTAGAATGCTGACCATATTATTGTTGATATTAACATCATGCGAGCTAGATGAAGTCGTTTAATTCATCGGGGAGCTTCGTTTGTTACATTGTAATTAAAAGGGACATATTATGCTGCAAATTTCCTCTTCTAATCTAACATAGCGGCCAGTCTATGCTATTCATTTGAGCTAACGTCTAGTTTAGCTATAGTCAATTTAGTTTCGATTTGACGTCAGTATCCTTCTGGCGAGGTTTGAAGTTTGTCCCTCAATTCGGAGGAGGATGAACTCAAGGAGAGAGCAAGCAGTGTGGGGACCACACATGACAACCGTTCAATAAACTGTGAGCAATTTTTTCAAAGAGGCGGGAACCAAACCCGTTCGGTTACAAAACACTGCCCTGTAATGGCAAGATGTACTATCGGTTACAAAGATAGACCTTATTTTTAATTCCGCGTTTTGTTTAAACTTCATTTAAATCAAATTGTATGGAGTTAGGTAAGTTTTTAAGATTGTAGGTTTACAGTTAAACGTCTGGAGGAAATACAAATGTGTATATACATACTATAAAACATACAATCTCGGTGCAGGGATGTCGTAAACAAACCGCGAAAATAAAAAAAGGGTTTATCTATGTAACTAGTAGTACATAATACTTTGACTTTGACCCATTCAGGTCTTTGGAGACATTTAAAAAGAGCATAGGGCCAAGCACAGTACTTTCTGAGACCCTAATAAGCACTTCCACTGGTACAGAAGTTTCCCGTTCACTAATACTTTGGGCTCTATGTTGAATGATTGTTTTTATTTATTCATTAATTTGTCCTCGGAAACCAGCGGTTTGTAATTTGGCTAACAGTTATTGTTGTCTACTCTGTCAAAAACCTGAGTAAAATCTAAATAACTTACATCGAATATGAATAGTCGCCAAATACATGAGCCTGTTTTGCACAATGTTCCAGTAGTTGAGTTAGCGTGCTGCACTCACCTCCGGAACCCAGTTCCAGTTCCTAAAAAAAATTACCTTCTGTTTTTATTTGTCTTCCGGTTACTCTGACTATGTGTGGTGAGGTCTCCAGCGATTTTTGCCACAACATTTGTAGCGCTATAGCAAGAACTAACCTGGATTGATTCAAGGGATTAGCTGGGATTTCGTCCGGCCTGGGTGCTCTGTTTCCACACCTTTGTCATCAACGGATTTTGTAATTGCAAAAATTTCAATGTCAATATCCATGAGTGATTTTTCTGAGTCAACCTCAAGATATTGCAGAATACTCTCCAGGATGCTAATTGCAAGCTGGTATCTACGCTGTGGCCAGCTCTACTGCGATGAAACTCAAAATTTTCTAGTAAGAAAGTAAGTCTGTCCACGCCTGAAGGAACATCTGAGAACTCGCTCCGAAACAAAGCTACTTTATCGTCTCAATCAACATAAACTTGCATGAATGGGACAGGCCCTATACTCTTAAACTATGCTCTGGACAGGAGCTCGAGCTTGAAAGAAATGAACCCCTTAGGAGGTTGGTTTCAACACCACATCAGTAATCTGATAATTAGGGGGTGGGTATCAGGGTGCCAATTGCTAAATTACTTGGCTAAAATTCCTGCACAACCAAAATGATTACGATGCTGGCTGCTTGATTATTATTAAGATTGTAAGGATGTACGAGATAATTTGTCCCGATGACTGCATCGCTGAACTTTCATTGATGGTACGCTGAAAGCTGTTTGTCCTGTTACGGGAGATTTATAGGGAAATATTATCTCATGAAGAATTATTGATGAAGGTTGACGTGGAAAAATATACCTGGCTAGTGAAGGATACTGAGTCAGATGTAGAATGCTTTTCCTACACTGGACTTAATGGTATGAGTTTGAGAGGAAGCCTGTTGACACCTGTGGCTACCATTTGCGATTACCACTTATAGTTACAATTTCTGGTTGCCAATTGTGGTTTCCACATGTGGTTACCCCTTGTTTTTAACACTGGTGGGTACCACTTGTGGTTACCACTAGTGCTCACCACTTGAGGTAACCACTTGCAGTTACAACTTGTGGTAACCCCTTGTGGTAACCACTTGTGATTACCACGTGGGGTTACAAATTGTATTTACCACTTGTGGTTACCACTTGTGCTTACCACTTGGGGTTACCACTTGTGGTTACCACTTGGGGTTACCACTTGTGGTTACCACTTGTAGTTACCACTTGTGGTTACCACTTGTGGTTACCACATGTGGATACCACTTGTGGATACCACATGTGGTTACCACTAGTGATTACCACCTGCGGTTACCACTTGTGGTTACCAGTTGTGGTTACCGCTAGTGGTTACCACTTGTGGTTGCCACTTGTGGTTACCACTCATGAGTGTTCGTCTTGCTGCACTACAAGACAAGAGTTTTATAGAGAGTCTGTTACCACGTGGAGTTATCTTTTAGTATCTCCAAAATATTTAACTAAACTGAGTTAAATGTGGATAAGATGATTAATTTTGTCAAATTCCCGATTGCCGCATGACGGGAACAATTTCAAATATAAAGTAAAATAATAAGATTTCACTACAGACAGGTTGTTAACATATTCTTGCCATTTCTCACAGATCCAGAGTCATCATCGATTCTATGAAATGTATATTTGTTCCCCTTCACGGGAGTATCGAGTTCAGTTTCCAGTTTGATGAATGAGTCCGTCTTCTCTTATACGTGCGACCTTAAATAAATATAATCCTGTTTCATACAGCTCTTGAAAGTGCTTTAGAGGTGTTTGCAAGGGCGAGCACCAGAGCTTCTAGAGGCATGTAATATTCACATCCGCATAGTTTATGGAAGTCGGTAAATTTTGATGTTTCCGTCCACTGGCCAACGCTCCCCCCGACAGGTTCTTTAAATAAATGCATATACAAGCGGACAGCCGCCCCCCTCCTATTCCGATGGCACACGTCTTCCCTCTCCCTCTTCATCCAATCTCCCCACTTTGTGAGGGATGGGGAACAAACACTTGGTGGGACTAGCAGTTTTTTTCAGGGGGCTTACAAGTTTAGGCTTGAGGTTCTGATGGGAAGTGATGTGATCTTAGCATGCAAATTAAATTTTGATTTGATCGTCGAGCCAGCAGAAAATTTTCTCCTATCGCCTGAGGATATCGTTTTCCATGCACACTATCGCTTTATGATTGTGATTTGGTAAACAAAGCGTCGCAGAGGGAATTAAAGCGTGTTTATGTCCCATGATTTACAGGAGTTTTTTTTAGCCAGTCAGCACCAGCCGGTGTGTCCTAGCCTTTAGGACCTCTAGATCGCCAGTATGATCTAGTCTTTAGAACCGCCCAGTTGCTGGTGTGTCCTAGCCTTTAGGACCTCTTGATCGCCAGTATGTTCAGCCTTTAGGACCGCCCAATCGCTGGTGTGTCCTAGCCTTTAGGACCTCTAGATCGCCAGTATGATCTAGTCTTTAGAACCGCCCAGTTGCTGGTGTGTCCTAGCCTTTAGGACCTCTTGATCGCCAGTATGTTCAGCCTTTAGGACCGCCCAATCGCTGGTGTGTCCTAGCCTTTAGGACCTCTAGATCGCCAGTATGATCTAGTCTTTAGAACCGCCCAGTTGCTGGTGTGTCCTAGCCTTTAG
The DNA here is from genome assembly GCA_016164225.1 of Gammarus roeselii. Lineage (NCBI taxonomy): Eukaryota > Metazoa > Arthropoda > Malacostraca > Amphipoda > Gammaridae > Gammarus > Gammarus roeselii. Next base: position 15,027 of record SDVV010007400.1, read on the forward strand.
GACCTCTTGATCGCCAGTATGTTCAGCCTTTAGGACCGCCCAATCGCTGGTGTGTCCTAGCCTTTAGGACCTCTAGATCGCCAGTATGATCTAGTCTTTAGAACCGCCCAGTTGCTGGTGTGTCCTAGCCTTTAGGACCTCTTGATCGCCAGTATGTTCAGACTTTAGGACCGCCCAATCGCTGGTGTGTCCTAGCCTTTAGGACCTCTAGATCGCCAGTATGATCTAGTCTTTAGGACCGCCCAATCGCTGGTGTGTCCTAGCCTTTAGGACCTCTAGATCGCTAGTATGATCTAGTCTTTAGAACCGCCCAGTTGCTGGTGTGTCCTAGCCTTTAGGACCTCTAGATCGCCAGTATGATCCAGCCTTTAGGACCGCTCAATCGCTGGTGTGTTCTAGCCTTTAGGACCTCTAGATCGCCAGTATGTCCAGCCTTTAGGACCGCTCAATCACTGGTGTGTTCTAGCCTTTAGGACCTTTAGATCGCCAGTATGTCCAGCCTTTAGGACCTCTAGATCGCCAGTATGTCCAGCCTTTAGGACCGCTCAATCGCTGATGTTTATTAGCCTGTAGGACCTCTATATCGCCAGTATGTCCAGCCTTTAGGACCTCTAGATCGCCAGTATGTCCAGCCTTTAGGACCTCTAGATCGCCAGTATGTCCAGCCTTTAGGACCGCTCAATCGCTGATGTTTATTAGCCTGTAGGACCTCTATATCGCCAGTATGTCCAGCCTTTAGGACCTCTAGATCGCCAGTATGTCCAGCCTTTAGGACCTCTAGATCGCCAGTATGTCCAGCCTTTAGGACCGCTCAATCGCTGATGTTTATTAGCCTGTAGGACCTCTATATCGCCAGTATGTCCAGCCTTTAGGACCTCTAGATCGCCAGTATGTCCAGCCTTTAGGACCTCTAGATCGCCAGTATGTCCAGCCTTTAGGACCGCTCAATCGCTGATGTTTATTAGCCTGTAGGACCTCTATATCGCCAGTATGTCCAGCCTTTAGAACCTCTCTAAACTCTCCTAGCCCTTGTCTTTGTGACGCCCCAGTCGTCAGTGAACAGCAGCCTTTAGGACCTCATGAGAGTTTGCTTTTACCAGCCGTTACGGCCTCTCAATCAACTGTGCGCACCAGCTGTTAGGACGACCTTTTGTTAGTCAGCTTGCATATGTTTTTAAGGTCTCTCGATCGTCGCTCACCCAAAGGGCGACGCTTGTCATGAGCTTGTCAGGGCGATAGCTCGGTAATGACTCCGATTTCTGTGTATTGCGAGCCAAGCGTATTATGAGTCATGCGTAGTTCGAGCAATGCGTATTACGAACAATGCGTATTACGAGTCATGCGTATTACGAGCAATGCGTATTACGAGCCATGCGTATTACGAGCAGATGTGTATAACGAACCATGCGTATAACGAGCAATGCGTATTACGAGCCATGCGTATTACGAGCAAATGTGTATAACGAGCCATGTGTATTACGAGCCATGTGTATTACGAACCATGTGTATTATGTGCTATGTGCATCGTAGGGCTTGAGGTGACCGGCCCCCACACACAAGCGAAAGCTATGCGCTGGGACGCATAGCCCTTTTAGGGTCATCCTGAACATGTGAGAGGTGTAATGAACGACAGAGTGCTCTGAACGACACGCATGCATCTTCTGGGGTGTAATCTTCCAGATGGATGAGATGCCACTACGCACTTATGTTCATTTCCATGAACTATAATGAGGCAACTTATCTTTCTTGATGGCCACGCACTACTGGAGGCCGGCGGGATAATGTTTAGTGATATTCTCAGCATTGGACATAACGGTACTCTAACGGTACTCTAATGGTACTCTTATGGTGTTCTAATGGTGCTCTAATGGTGCTCTAATGGTACTCTAATGGTACTCCAATGGTTCTCCAATGGTACTCTCTGCTGGGGGCTGAACACACAAGCTCATTCAGGTCACAATGAGCGTCACACGTTGAGGTGACTGGCTACGACTGAATCTACGATTATAATTCACTCGTTACGGTGTCTGGCTACGACTGTACCTACGATTATATTTCACAAAAAATAAAAAAACTACGAAACAGTTCACGATGTTTATAATTGCCATGTGGATTTTAATAAAGATCGTGCACCGTTTTCCAATGATACTGTGTGATAATGTGCGTTGCAGTTACATGCCTGATATTCATATTTCAGATGTCGAGATGAATGCAAGATATTGAACTATAAAGTGTAATTTTTTTGTTATATTCTTATGCTCTCTACTACACTCTACCACTCCTTACTACACTCTACCACTATGAGCCACTTGTAAATTTGATGTGATGTACTCTCCTGTACTTCTCTGCTGTGATGTACTGCACATATACTCTGCTGCGCGGCTCCTGTACTGTTCTCTACTGCACTGTAGTGCTTGTATACTTTATTGCACTGCTCTACACTGTTCTCAACACTGAAAAAAAAAATCTGGATTCATAGTGTGCCTTGTAGATCATTGCCCACCTTATACCCGAATAAGTGTTCGTTAAAGGTGCTCACAAAGCTAGTATATGCTTTCGTGAACCCGTCGGATGGACGCAATGCTGTTCAATGCTGTGCAATGCTGTGCAATGCTGTGCAATGCTGTGCAGTGCTGTGCAATGCTGTGCAATGCTGTGCAATGCTGTGCAATGCTGTGCAATGCTCTGCAATGCTGTGCAATGCTGTGCAATGCTGTGCAATGCTGTGCAATGCTGTGCAATGCTGTGCAATGCTGTGCAATGCTGTGCAATGCTGTGCAATGC